>JAASGK010000522.1:0-21880 GCA_023334195.1 Globisporangium emineosum
ACCGAAATTTCACCACAAGAACGTTCGCAAATGGGTCTATAAGCTCTGAAAACAGCTCGTCCGGAAACTCCTTTTTGCGCGCAAAATTCAATTTTTTGAGAATTTTTGGGGATGTCCCTAAGATTTTGGCGCGCACTGTAACAGTCTATTCAATGATATTATCAGGCAGCGATGAATTCAACTGGATCGTTCAGAACGCTCTGACGAGAGCAGTAACCGATTTGACAGGGTTTGTTCAATGATTGGCCGAAATCATGTGTTGTTTTGACCAATGGTATTAATTTATTATCTAGTACCCAAAAGACCAAAAAACTACCCAATTTTATTTACACGATTTCTTGACTGAAGAGGCAATCGTATCCTACTTGATATGCAAGCTCAGAGCACTTGAGCGTCTCCAGGCTTTCGCCATTCTTTCGGCGTTGCTGCTTTTTGATGTGGGGATCGAGTACTGGTTGCCCCCTTTCGACAATAGGATTTGCTCCATGACGTTCATCAGCGTCACGAATGTATCGTCTAAAGTAGTGCGCTCAACTTCGTGGAATGCGTCTTGGACTGCTTTGACGACGTCCTCAATGCTGTGCATCTCTTTTTCTGTTGGAGGGCTTGGATTGACGCGAATAAATCCAGATCCAAAACGTTCAAACCCGAGCTACTTGGTGGCTGGGAGACGAGCGTTGTGTCCCAACCTCCGCCATTCCCCGCTTCCGAAACTGCGATGTCATTTGTGAGGCAGTGAGGACCAGTATTGTCCTGCTGAACAAACACCTTTTCCCCTAGATACATCGTAACAACGACAGCAACAGACAATGACTAGATATAGCAACACTCTGAGCAGTAACACAACAGTCGGAAAACTCATTACCTGGTCATACAGCTTTGATAGTTGGGAAAATCTCCTCGATCAACTTCTTGCGCACCTGGACACGGTCCACAAGGATGCACTTGGTCTCAACCGTTCCCTTCAGGCGATTGGCGGAGTCGCGCAGAGCCGCCCGCTGTTCAACAAACGGCCACAGTCCGATACGCCCGTCAAACCATTTGTTACGTGCTGTGTCGTAGCGGAGACACGCAATGGCAGTCAAAAACATAACCTTGGTAAAAAAAGCGCTTGCTTGCGTTGCACGGTGTGGGACGGTTTCATCTTGCGTGAGGTAAAAGTGTTTTCTATCCATGTCGATGGAGAACCACTTTTCATCGATATGGACGTAGTTGTAGAATGTAATGGGCCTCTCATTACATGTCTTAGTACATATCTCAATGGGTGCTGGACACCGGAGATGAGACAGAGAGAAGCGGGGCATGTCTCTACAGGGTAAGACATGGGAGCCAGGGCTAAAGGTAGCCAGTTGTGCTCTAGATGAAGTGATGACGCTGCATCGTCGACATGAGAGTTCAAGTTCAAGATTTGCATTCAAGTACAAAACGATGGTTCCTGCTTGGGAACTACACTGGTGACGCGTCCAACGTGTCTCTACTGGTTGAAGCGAGTGGCGTGAGACAATCACTTCGCAGGGAATTTTCCACAGGACTTTAAGTTCAAGGTCCTATGGGTTGAACCTCAGTGTAGCCAAGGTTTTATATATCAGTTCAGTAGGTTTATCTTTGCATGAGTAGGTTTTACTTGTAAAACCTCTAGGAGCCCTTGGGGTTCATTAGGAGTAGCGGCAGGAACCATAACAGCGTTTTAATTCAGTTGCAAACTTTACCTTCGACCTCGCAAGCGCCCTCCAACGTTTCCTCGCCACGGCCCAGTCTCCTCTTGTAGTGAGTTGGACAAGAGACTTGGCCTAGTCCCGTTCTGCTCTATCTCCTCGATCGTGCGCACTTGCTTTCTACGGACTTTCCCTTTCTTTTGTCAGTCATATCAGCGCGACTCCTTCAATAGCTACTTACTGAGTTGCGGTGGAGGCCAAAGCACTTGACAGCAGCGTCTACTGCGCCTTTTTGCAGCTTGTCTTCGCGCGCACGACCTCTCTCTTCTCTTCCCTGGTCGTGTCTTGCTCCCATCGTTCTCGCACCAAAATGAAAACGCGAGCTGAACTAAAATTACTTTCCTCGTTGATTGGACAAAAGTATTGATATTTTTGCGAATTACTAATCGAAAATTTGGAAAATTTAACCAATCGTGAGTATGCACACATTAATACGGGTCGTACTTAAAAGGGAATGCACACATTTTTACGAGAAGGAGTAGTAATGTTTTCCACCTGAACCCAGGATGCTCAAGGATTCAACGGCGCTTATAATGTTAGAAACAAAGGGTTAGAACTCGGTGCTGATGTTGCACTCGATAAAGTACGATCTGCGCGCCATAAACAAGCAGCGAAGGTACAAAGTACGTATACGCTCTTAAGTGCGCATACGTACTTTGTGCAGATCTTCAAGCTTCTCAAAGTCTCTGTGTCAACAGAAACAGAGAGGAGTGACGTGAACACGAGTGAGATGCCGCCGCGCTTCGCCTTCCATGCGAGGTATGTGCGTGTGTATCTCTATATATGTATGAGCGGGGGATATTGTTTCGTACGTACTTAATTTGTGTGTATATATGTCTCTCTATTGCCTACAGCAAGTTCCGCAACATCGAGTGCAAGCAGCTCCCACGCGAGCAGAGCTACGACGGCCTGCAGGTCACGACCGCGCTCGTGGAGGGCAATGCGCTCGCGGCCACGACTGACAAGTTCGCGTTCGCGCACCAGATGGATGGTGTGTGCCCTGTGTCTAACTGATGGGCTTGGTTGTGTGTGTGTGTGTGTGTGTGTGTGTGCATGCTCACCAACGTGTGCACCTGTGTGCTTGTGGCGTTACGTAGGCGGTGGGGCGGTCCACGTCAAGTTGCTGAGCGAGACGGGCAAAGGCGCGCCCATTATGGTACGATATTCAAGTCTTGTGGGATCGTTTGCTGTTTTCTGCGAGGGCTGCGAAGTGATCTGACGCTTTGTTTGTTTTTTCTATTCCTTATCAGTCGTCGCTGATCCGCGCACACCAAAGCCGAGTCAACACGATCGAGTTTTCGCCCTTTGACACGAACTTGCTCGCTACGGGAAGCGCAGATGCGTCTGTCAAGGTATCATTAGTTTAACTTGTTGCTGCTCACCGTTCTTTTGTTATAGACAGATAGAACTGACGATACGTGCCGCTTTCCAATGATTAGGTGTGGAAATTGCCCGACCACGGGTCCCTCGAAGCAGATCTGAAAGTGCCAGTGGCGACGTTTGGCTCGGAGATGCGTTCCAGTGTGGGCGGCGTCAAGTTCCACCCGTCGGCGCACGGTCTGGTGGCTTTCTATGCGCACAAAGAGCTCGTCATCAGCGACATCGAGGCGCAGAGCACGTGTTTCGAGCTTTTTAAAGAGTCGGGCGCTCTGGGCGATAACCTCTGCTCGATGACATGGAACTACGACGGCAGCATGCTTCTCACGGCGTCTCTCGACAAGCAGGTGCGTTTGGTCGACCCGCGCGTTTCTGATGGATCGATTTTGCAGACGGAGGCGCACACTGGTCGACGCCAGTCGAGTGTCGCGTGGTGCGGACGCCTCGAGCATTTCATCACGACTGGCAGCGACCGCATGCAGGAGCGCGAACTAAAGCTGTGGGATCCGCGCAACCTGTCGAAGCACGTCCACCGCCAGCGCCTGGACTCGAGCATCGGGCAACTGTACCCTTTCTACGATGACGACGTGAACCTTCTGTACTTGCTCGGCAAGGGCGATCGCAGCGTTCGCAGCTTTGAAGTCGATTTCAGTCGGGGCTCGGGTTCTATTCAGGCGCTTGACCACAGTGTACTCGCGAACATGACGTTTGCAGCTGCGATGCTGCCAAAGCAGGCGTGTGACACCTCCAGCTGCGAAGTTGCGCGAATTCTGAACCTTAGCTCAAGCAGCGGTGGGGTCTGCGATGTGTTGAGCTTCCAGGTCCCACGAAAAGACGCAATTCACTCGTTCCAAAGCGATTTGTACCCCGACACGAAGTCGTTCAAGGCGGCACTCAGCTCGGAAGAGTGGAAAATTGGTAGCAACGCAGAGCCTGTTCTGGAGAGCGTGTCTCCAACGAGCACCAAGAGCGCTGCAGCGGACACTGGCGCTGGCGCTGTGTTTGGGGTTTCACAATGGAAGCCTACTGTGGCACCTGCGTCGAACGGAAACAAACCTACTGCAACATGGGGATCCGCATGGAGTGCTGCTGCTCCACCCGTTCCGTCAACAACGACTACTTCGACTTCAGCTCCTACAGCACCTACTGGATGGGGGACGTCGACAACGTCCTGGTCTGCAGCAGCCTCAACTCCAGCGAAGCCAGCGCAGTCTGTGCCTGCATGGAAAGCCGTTGCGTCGGCTCCAAAGCAGCCTCCTCAGTGGCAGAGCTGGCAAAGTGTGGCAACCCCCGAAGCAGCTGCGCAATCCACCTCAACTACGACAGCTGAGCCCGACCAAAGCACCATGGAACCAGAAAATCCAGACATGCTCTCAGATAAAGCTCGTCGCCTTGGCTCTAAGTATGGGAACAAGGTACGTCGAGCGAGTTGCTTGAGGTATAGCTGTGTTGTATTCTTCGTGATGCTAATTTGCTTCGATTGATTGTATATTCCTTGCAGTTCAAATACATCAAAGGAAAGCAGGCGACTCGTAACGAGCTCTTCCACTTTGGAGACAGGTCGGTCGCATCGTCTACGATTGCTTCACCGATCATCAAGGCGAACTCGAAGTTTTGGGCAGTGCCAATCACAGGAGCTGGTGGTCCTGTGATGGTGAACGCGCTTGCAGCTGCTGGGCGAACGTCTGTCGAGACCCCAATTCTGAATGGCCACAAATATGCGGTGACAGACATGGACTTCAACCTGTTCAAGGACGACATTCTTGCGACTGGTGCAGGCGACTCCGCCATTCAGGTCTGGTCTGTCGGTGGTGATTCATCGTCGACCACACCAGTGCAAACACTGAAAGGCCACACGAAAGCTATCCGAACCGTGAAGTTCCACCCAACGGCGTTGAATGTGCTGTGCTCATCGGCACAAGACCTGACTTTGCGACTTTGGGATGTCGAGTATGGCAAGGAGCAAATCGCGCTCAGTGGCAAGCTGGAAGACATGGTGTGGAGCATGGACTTCAACTTCGACGGAAGCTTGCTGGCGACTTCAAGTCGTGAAAAGATCGTGCGCATCTTCGACCCGCGCTGCCAAGACCATCCACTTGTGGGCATGGGCTGCGGTCACGACAGCAGCAAGCCCCAGTTCGTGACGTGGATTGACGAGTCCAAGATTCTGACGATTGGTGTGAACGTACGTAACGAGAAGCAGATCCTGTTCTGGGACCCGAAGAACCTCATTGAGCCCATTTCCAGTCCGATTACGGTCGAGACGACCGCGACCAGTGTGATCCACTACCCGTTCTACGATGAGAGCTCTCGCTTGCTGTTCCTAGTCGGCATGGGGGATCGCCACGTGCAGAGCTACGAGATCGATCCCGTCTCCGCCACTGCGTACGCGAATCTCCCGTTCGCGTACTCGGGTCAAGACCCAATCAGCGGTGCCGCTTTGCTTCCAAAGTCGTTGTGCGACGTGCGGAACGTGGAGATTGACCGCATGCTGCTGCTGACACCGAATGTGGTGGACCACGTTTCGTTCTCGCTGCCACGAACGGAGAAGCTGCGCGAGTTTTTCCAGGACGACGTGTTCGGTCCTGTTCGAACAGCGCAGGCGTCGCAGACGTCGAGCCAGTGGTTTGCAGGTGAAAACGCGGCGCCGACGTTCGAATCACTTCAACCGAATGGTACGGTTTTCGCTCTCAGTCTTTGCTTGATGCTGCTTCTATCCGGGCGTTGTTCCTGACTTGTGTTTTGTTTCGTGTTTGCTCAGATATGGTGCCGCTCTCGCAGAAGCCCAAGGAAGCGGTGCACGCGCGTCCGAAGACGCTGGACTTCCAAGACCGCATCCGCAGAGAAGACGAAGAGAAACGGATGAAAGCGGAGCAGTTTGAGCGGCTCAATGTAAGTGCAGACAGAGCATTGGTTAGTTGGTGCTGGGTGTGGCGTGTCAAATGATGTTGATACTGAATTTGTGTTGATCTGTGGATTTTCTTTTTGCTCCCCAGGCTCTGGCATCGCAGCCTTCACTGCACTCTGTCACGAAAGGAGTCACCAGCAACACCAAGGCGACAGCTGCGCACGACTCCGACAGCGACGATGACTGGGACGACTAAGCGATTATCGGTACCGGTCGTTGTCCTCCAATGTTGTTGTAAACCCAAGAGAGAGAGGCTGGCGGTTGATCGTTTTTGATATATTATGGTACAGCAGCAGTCTTGGGCTCTGTTTTTCTTTCTTCACAATAGATAGTAAGTTGTTCCCGTGGCGGGCTGGCTCACTAACGGCCAACAACGGTCCAGCCCACCAGCAGAGGCACAACAACGAACGACTCAAAAGAACCGAATCACCGAATCACAAACGCGTTGCGAAGCCGCTCACAGATGCGAGAGATGTACTCGTACTCGCTTTGTTTCGCCGCTTCAGCCTCAATCTCCACCCGAATCTCATCTGGAGAAATCTGCACACATGCAACCACGCTCACACCAGTCAATCAAATGAATCAACACAAAAGGATTCCCACAAGCATCAAGCAAAACACAAGGGCAAAAAACTTACCGGTCCGTATACCACGTGCACGCTGGTCTCAAAATTCGAGAATGGGAACTCGTCCAAAATCGCAAACCCGACGACGAACTTGGCTTCTTGGAGTGGAGTGAAGTTCAAAAATTCCACCCAAAGCACCGACTCCTCTGCGATGAATTCGACTGCGTACTGCGCTGAAAGCATGCGAAGCTCGCGCAGAAAACGATACGAGAGCGTCACGTACCGCTCCAGCTCCTGTAAAAGCGCGCAAATGCGTTGCGGTCGATCCATGCGCCGCTCTTCTTCATGCTGGGAGCTACTTGATGTACGAATGAAGCGAGACAGCTGAACGGGATCGAAAAGCTTCTGCTGCACCAATCGGACGATATCGGTATCGGTTTCTGAGAGATAGGAGCTACGCCGTCTTCGCTTCACGGTTACACTCGATGCCACATCCGTTGAAAAACCATTGCCGGAGGAGGAGCTCGCATGCGAGTCATTCAGAATTACATCAACCTGAAGATCCACGCGCAGTACAACATCGTCAAACTGAGCGCTCAACTTGAGGTGCGACGACGTCGCAACGCCGACACGCCAAACACTGAGGCTTCCTTGGATTGCCGAAATCTCTTCGACGCTTAACACCTGGCGCTCCAGCTCAGAAGCAGTTTCTGCGGAAACGAGATTGCTGTCTGCCGCTAAGTTCTCAACCACCCGGAGTTGATCCTCCAATACAGATCCTTCGAGTGACAGTGACGCGCATTGCGTGTCGAGCACATCCACTGTTGCCGCGTATTCATTTCGAACCGACTGCTGCTCTTCAATCGCATCGAGGAGTTCCGCCATTTGCTTTTCTCGATCAATCAGCTCTTGAAGCGCAGCGAGTTCGCTCTGCCTTGTCGCAGTGTCGTTGGCAATTCGCCGTTTCAACGTGCGAACATCCTTGTCGAGCTCACCAGCAGTCACTTGCAGCTTCTCGCCAACCTCGCTCTCCATCTTCGTTCGCCACTGGCACAATCCGCTTTGCACACGAGCAGTCTCCAATTCATGCAACGCCTTGATTGCTTCAACGCCGGATTCATCGAGAATCTTGGGACTGAATAGCGCTGGTGCCTTTTCACTTAAAAGCGATTCAAGAACATCCGTTAGACCTGCTGACCAGGAGGAGATTTCATCAATGTGCCATTTCACGACGTCCTTGCAAGCGTTGGAAATCGAAGCTCGCTTCACAGAATCCACAGTCGAGCCTGATGCGGCACTCTGGGAATATAGCTCGCTGAAATGGTCCTCTGGTGTTGTTGGCGACTTGGTATGAAGGTCCGCGGTGGTCAGGAGCTCGTCCATCGATATCAGTGGAACCACTGGGAGTGCTGGAGCCATACTCTTACGTCGAGGGGATTGACGCAATGGTGAACGGATTCGCGCACTGAGATCTGCAGCTGTCACTTCACTTTCTGGCGCAGTTCGCGACTTTGGCGTGCCCGATCCGACCCGCTCGAACTTTGAAGACAAGTTCACAACCAACGACTTGCGGCGTTCATCGTACTCGGTATCGCTCTCGTCTTCGCTCGTTTCGATGTCCATCATACTCGGGGCTGACGAGTTAGCAGCATCTTCTTCCTCCTCCATGATAGGATCGAGTGTGATGTCTTGGTCGTCCAGTTGGCTGTAGTGCAGAGAGTTAAAACGACGCATGGTACTGCCGCTTAGGCGTCTGGCTCTTGGCGAGCTCTCTTCGCCTTCTCGAGCCAAGTCACTGAGGCTCCCTAACGCTGGTGCACTGGAATCTTCTTCGCCTTGAACAAAATTTGATGATTTCTGCGAATTTGACTGTTGTGCACGACCCTGGCGGGCATCATCATATGCGGCTGATTCTGCAACAAGATCGCCCAGACTGCCGAGCTCAACAGTCTCATCAGTCACGGGTGAGTCTCCAAACGGTGAGCCTTCTTTTTCCTCCTGGGAAAGATCCCGGAATCGGAAGGACGGCGTCGTCGCTGAAGCCTTCTGTGCAGACATATTGTTTGAAGCAAACACGTTACCACCTGCTTGAACGAAGGCGGAGAAATCGCCAGTGATCTCCATATCCTCCCCCGCATCTGATGACGCCGAGGAATCAGCATACGCCAGTCTCCCTTGAGGCTCAGCGTCATCATTGTTTGCAAGAAACGATGACTTTGTCGCAGATGGAGGGGCGGGCAAAGATGACAGAGCGCCTGGTCCAATGCCTTTGAGCTTCCTCGCAGATACTGGGGAACGCACCACTGCACTGACACTGTTTCTTCGCAAGCGTCTCGCGTTCGCTTGGTTATCCAACGGACTCACTCCTCGGAGACTGTAGCGCCGGCGATTCTTATCAGGCGACTTGCTTATCGAAAAGTTTAGTCTAGAGATTGCCATCTCAGTCGTATCTTCTTCATCGCGCTCCTCCTTTTGCTCAGCATCATCAGAGTCGATGGCGTCTGCCTCGTCAAGAAGCGATGTGTTCAGTGATGTCTCTTCGTCTTCCTCCTCTTCGTCCAGCTCTTGCAGCGATGGCGGTGTACTGTCAAGGGGAAACATCCGTCTGGCATCCTTTGCCAGCATCGGAGTCATTGACGTCGAGGGCGAGCCAAGGTTGAACTCAGCACCTTGAGGCGGACCAAAGTTCACCGACTTGGTGGGGGTCGTGATTGGTCCAGCAACCTTCGGTTTCTTAGCACTCAGGATGCTCTTCAACGGAGTTTTCATGTTTGATGAGCGATGAACAGGAGGAGGCGAGCTGAACTTGGCAACTATCGATTGTCTGTCCGAGCCGTTACCACGCAAGCTTTGACGTGTGTTGCTTGATTTCTCTTCACGATCCTGGTCAAAACTTGTCATACCTCGCGGTAGCTTTCGTGGCGTTGGCGATTTTTGAGGACGTGCGAGCCCAGCTGCTACCTTGGACTTCATCGACACGATCGAGTCCTGCGGTGGACTCTTAGTTTGACTGTCATCATCACCTCGAGACTTCTTTCCTGCAGGAGTGGAACTGGATTTATCGCCGTCTGGTTGATTCTGCTTCCGCTTCCGCGACAGCGTATCTCTTCGCTCTCCATTCGAGTCTTCATCCGCGATTATACTGCCGTCATCCTCCTGGTGTGTCGAGCGGAGCTCAGGATTGATTTCGTACAGATCTTCCACATTGAGTGTCTCTCTGCGAGTTTGTTTCCCTTCGTTGTCATTGCTGAATTTGCCACGCGCGTCACTGGTGATCGTGAAAATGTCATTCGGTTCAGCTGTAGCTCTCCGAGTTCGGGATCTGGTCACGGGCGACACGTCAACATCGAAGTGTGGCGTCTGAATGGTTTGCCTCCTTTTGCTTTTGCTCTTTCCCTGAACCTCTGCATCCTCTTTATCCGAGCCAATCTGCATCTCCTCACGCAGAGCCGACAGGAAGTCCGCGGCATCTGTCGGCTCCAAGGTCGACCGTCGGTTCTTCTTCTGGTGCGATCGCAACTGTCGACTTGGCGTATCATCGTCATCTTCTTCTTGAGTATCTTCCTGCAGCGTCTCAGTTCCGCTGCTCTCTGGTGACAGCAAGCTTCTCTTGGCAGGCGACTTGGATTTCTCTGCTGACGAGCGCCGTGGGGCGAGATCGTCCAGAGTCATCGACATCGCTTCGCTAGGTGACAGCGTGCGCTCTTCTCGCTCTTTCCTCTTCGCTGCTCTCGTCTTGCGAGTTGACTCTGGCGTCTGCAATGTGGCCGAACTCGACGATTCCAAGAACTGGTTCGTCATCCCCATATCGCGAATGTACTCCTGCACGCTGTCACTATCTGACGAAGCCGTATCGGTCGCTGCTGCTGCTGTTGCTACTGCACTCACTTTCTCCTTGCGTGCACGTTGGGCTGTCGGGCTCTCGTCATTCAAAGTGATGCTCTGTAGCAGACTCTTCAGAGCTGCGGGGGAAACAGTGTCTCGCCTCGAGATCGCGCTGTCGTCAATGATGCTGGTGTCACTGTTGTTGAAGAGGAGCGAGGCTTTCGAAGGAGACAGCGTGCTTCGTCGAGTCGCTCGTGGCGACACAAACGCAGTGTTAGATACTGTTGCTGCAGTCGAAACATTCGCAGGACGCGGGGCGTCATTCTCCTCCTCCTTCTGCTCTTCTTCTTCGTCATCGTCATCTTCTTTCTCTTCCTCTGTTTCAGCCTCATCCTGTTCTCCTGCTGCAGCAATCACCCGCGCCACGTCTGTTGCCGTGCGCTCTGTATCCAAAATGAACGCACTACCGTCGCTTATCACTCCAGAAGCTTTAGCAGCAGCATCGTCGGCCGTCTTTGTCGCGAACGTCTCGGGAGTGCTGATCTCAATGTCGTCACGCGTCGTCAAGCCTTCATCTACGGCACACACACATGCACATACACTGTCAGCCACTCATGCTCACCACATACAGGAACGTCATCATAAAATTACCTGACGATGCTGTGCTACCTGAAACGGGAGGATCAAGCCGCAACTGGGACGTCGCGGCCAATTCACCGAGAATCTCGCGCTGGAACTGGGACGCGATGGAGTCGGCCTTGCGCGCCACGGGGGTCGTGAGGCGTTCTCCGAGCGTCTCGAGGCGCGGCGGCGGGCTGGGCGTGGTGGCGTCGCGGCCGCCCACAGCGTCCTCCGTCGCGGGGTCCCGCAGGCCGCCGTGGTCGTCCGCCATCATTCGCTTCGCGTTCCCTGCTTTCCAGTCGGGGCTTCACGTTTCGCGCGCATGCGCTGCACGCCATATTGCGGGGCTTGGTGGCCTCGCGCGCGGTTTGAATTTGCATAAAACCTTGTAAAACCTCAATACAGGTGTATAACCTTATGTGTGGTGGTTCTAGTGAGGTTTTATCGGAGGATTTCAGCTGGTGGTGGGGACACATACTTACATACAGATCGACTCGACGTGTAGATAGCACTTTCAGAACAAAGCGTATCACTGTCACGGACGCGCGCATAATAATCAGGTGGGTGCAAGGTTTGATTGGCTATGAGCGGCTGACGCTCCCGATTAAGTACGAACGCAACGCTTGGAGCTCTCTTGACAAGCGCAGTCTTGGAACCACCAGCAGCAGCAAGCAGGACCAGACAGACAGACAGATACACAGAGAAGGATGAGCGACACCGTGGACCTCGACGCCAAGCGCAAGCGCAAGGAGGAGAAGAAGGCCAAGAAGGCGCTGCGCAAGGCCCAGGAGCAGGAGGCGCAGGTGCCAGCGGAGGAGGCCGTAGCGGCGGAGGACGCCAAGAGCGAGAAGAAGAAGGCTAAGAAGAGCAAGAAGGAGTCCAAGAAGCGCGACCGCGACGAGGACGAGAGCGCCACACCAAAGAAGAGCAAGAAGGACAAGAAGAAGAGCGGCGAAGATGCGCCAGCGTCAGACTTTTCCAACGGACCGTACCAGCAGCCTGCTGCCAAGGACGGCAGCTTCAAGAAGTCTTTCTACGTGGAAGGCAAGGCGACGGCCAAGATGAGCAACGAGGAAGTGTCCAAATTCCACACAGAGAACGAGATGAGCATCAGCGGCAACAACTGCCTGTACCGCCCGATCCGCAACTTCAGCGACGTGACATTCGAGGACAAGTTCCTGAAGACCACGGCGGGCTTCGACAAGCCGACCCCGATCCAGAGTCAGTGCTGGCCAATCTTGGCGTCCGGCCGTGATATCATTGGTATCGCCGAGACCGGTTCGGGTAAGACCCTGGCGTTCTCGATCCCAGGTCTGATCCACATCGCTGCGCAGCCGGCAATCTCGTCCAACTTCCCAGGCCCACGCATGCTCGTTGTCGCGCCAACGCGTGAGCTGGCCATGCAGAGTTCCGAAGTGATCACGCAGGCCGGCAAGATGTGCGGCATGCGCAGCACGTGCATCTACGGCGGCGTGCCAAAGAACGTGCAGAAGAAGATCCTCCGCGACGGTGTTCACGTGGTGGTGGCGACGCCAGGTCGCCTCAAGGATCTGCTTGAAGAGCGTGCGTGCAACCTCTCGAAGGTGACGTACGTCGTGCTGGACGAAGCTGATCGCATGCTCGACGAAGGGTTTGAGAAGGACATCCGCAAGATCATCGGCGAGACCCACCCAGAGCGCCAGATCGCGATGTTCAGCGCCACGTGGCCGCAGTCGATCCAGAAGCTCGCGCACGAATTCCTCGTCGACCCTGTCAAGGTCACGATCGGTTCGGACGACCTCGCGGCCAGTCAGAACGTCACGCAGCTCGTGGAAGTCGTGGACGACCGCGCGCGTGACGCCCGCGTGCACGCTCTGCTGCAAAAGTACCACAGCTCGCGCAAGAACCTGATTTTGCTGTTTGTGCTGTACAAGAAGGAGGCCGACCGCGTCGAGCGAATGCTCCAGCAGAAGGGCTGGACGTGCGCGGCGATCCACGGTGACCGCAACCAGTCGCAGCGCACAGAGGCGGTGGAGCAGTTCAAGTCAGGCAAGATCCCGCTGCTGATCGCCACGGATGTCGCGGCGCGTGGTCTCGACATCCCAGGTGTCGAGTACGTGCTCAACTATTCGTTTCCGCTGACCATCGAGGACTACGTGCACCGCATCGGGCGTACGGGCCGCGGCGGCAAGAAGGGCATCGCGCACACGTTCTTCACGGCGAACGACAAGCCGCGCGCCGGTGAGCTGGTGAACCTGCTGCGCGACTCGAACCAAGATGTGCCGGCGGACCTGATGAAGTTCGGCACGCACGTGAAGAAGAAGGAGCACAAGCTCTACGGCGCGTTCGCCAAGAACGTGGACGTGAACAAGAAAGCCACCAAGATTACGTTCGACGACAGCGATTAAATATTGCGAAGAAAGCGAGCGAGCAAGATGCGATAGCAAAGTTAGAGAGACACCACCAACAAACACACACACGTTAGACAGAGCTTGTTGGAGATATATATGATAGATGTTGCAACTGAACTTGATACCCCACCACACACGCTATCTTCGTGCCCTTCCTTGATCCACTATGCGTCACTGTCGCTGCTGCTAGAGTAGCCCAAGAGCAGAGCCCCTGGTGCTTTCGCTGGAATTGTGGCTTTAGCGGTGACGGCACTGGCAGGTTTTGTTCGGGAAGAGGCAGACTGGTCTGACTTGGCTGTTGCTTTTGCACTGCTACTATTGGAGCTATCCTTGGTTTCTGCAGTCCCCTTTGCCTGCTTCTTGGCTGGTCGCAGTTTCTTGCCGCTCTCTGTCGTTGAAGCGGCAGCGCTGCGCTTCTTGGGTTTGATAACCACAATAGCTGGCAGCGGCTTCTTCTCAACCGCCTTCACTGCGTTCTTCGCTGGAGCTGCTGGACTGGGCACTATGACTTCAGGGACCAGCAGGGAAGGCTTCTGGGACTGGAGCTTCAACGCCGTCGAGCGGAAACTCTGCAGCTCTGCCATTATGTACACCCGTTCGTCAGTTGCAGGTTTCAATCAGTGCGGGTATTACAGTTGCTGTGCTTATAGACCAAGGTGCTTACGTGCGCCTTCCTCAGCTTTGCGCTGGTTCTTCTGGGCTTCCTGGATCTTCTTCTGCTCCAGCAGATACAATCTACAGTAGGCACAAGAGCGCACACGATAGGTGATCAGTATTACGCGCTTACTAGGCACATACACCATGAATGCCAGTCTCTATGCGTACATGCACACAGCCTGGCAAGTAGAACTCACCTGTCGGACGTGTCGAAGAAGCCGCGCCCTTCGTACGGCACCGCGCCGTTGCCGTTGAGGTCGCTCACGAACTGCCGCCCGGCCTCCGTGGTCGTGTCTGCGCTGGAGCCGGCCATCACCTTGAACTCTGTACGCGCAGTGGACGCCGACGGTGCCATCAGCTGCCGCCGCGCGACGTCCGAGTCCTGGTTCGCCGGGTGCCATGACGGTACATCCATCTCTCTCACCTCGATAAATTGGAAAATGGAGGAGAAATGGCGCACAGCTGGTCACTAAAGTCACTAAACAGAGAAACAACCAATCAAAGCGATGAGCTGCTCAACAATGTCACTATTTTACTGAGAAAAAGTATCCAAATTGCGTTGATGATTTTTTTTAACGCTTTCTCATCAATCACGCCTCTCTATGAATGCATCCAGCTTTCTAAATGAGCAGCTATCCGTACAAGTTGCGCAAGCCAAAGAGTTCCTCAGCCTTGGCCGCTGAGTCGTGGAACTCGAGAGGGTACGTCTCATCGAGACAACTCGTGTCGATCTTGCGCACCGCGCCGTCCACGCGCACCCAGGACGCGAGCACACGCATGCCGCACGCGCCTTTTCCCGACTTGGTGGGCGTCGTGAACGTCGTGCAGTGGGTCGCGTACTTGAAGTCAATAAGGATCTTGTCGCCCTCGATGGCTTTGTACTCCATGGTGCCGTACGCGCGTCGTGTCTGGACGTCCAGCCCACCGACCATCAGCAACGCGGTCGCGTGGTCCGGAAGCTTCGCGGGCACGTTCCAGTACTGGTCGCGCTCATACGCGAACGGTAGCGACTTTGGCAGGTTCTTGAGCTCTGCGCACGCCTTTTCCTTGCTGCCCGTGAACAAACAATAGTACGGCAGCACGTAGTAGTTCTCGGACGCCATCACGGCGTCTTCATACCACCCAATGAGCGTGGCCTTGTCCGGGCTCGGCTGCTCCCACATTTCCGAGAACACGATCACATTGTACAGCATCTCGGACGTGTACAGTAGATTGTCGATGTCTTCATCATACTCCTCGTCCGAGGAAGGTGATGCAAACGTCGCGAGTGCCGCGGCATCCTCTGCGGAGCATCGAGCTGCGCGGTAGATGATCGCCGGGATCGTCGTGCGCAAGCTGTCGGAGGTCAAGTAGTCGCCAAACGTGGTGCGCAAGAAGTACGACGGCTTCGTACCCGAGAGCGCAAGCGCGTCAGCGCACATGTTGCTTCCCGGGTTCTCTTTGGCGGCTTTGTCCAGCTTGTCGTACAGATTGTGGGTGAATTTGCTCAGGTCGGTCACACCTGGGAACTTGGCTCCGCAGAAAGTGTCGTTCAAGCAGTGGGCAAGGAAGCGGTCGGCGACGATGCCCACGTCGCGGTCCCAGTTCGAGTACGTGGCGCGCTCCTTCACATCTGAACCGAACTCCGAGACGATGCCATCAACAGCAAAACCTTTGACCGAATCTGGCGCAAAGTGGATCAGGCGCTCCACAAGGTACGTGCCGTAGCTGAGCCCGTACACATAGACGTCCTCGTCCGCCAAGTGGTTGTCGATCACGCTCTTGAGATCCATCGCAGCGGACGTGACGGAGAATGCCGCGGTCTGGTTGTCGATCTGGAACAGTACGTCCTGGATGCACGCTGGGACCTCCTCAATGCCAATCGACGTGCCGCTGGGGCTTCCTGTCGTTCCTGCCTGCGCAGCTTCGCAAATGAGGCGGTTGCTCCGCGCTGTGCCGCGATGGTCCATGGTGTAAATGGTCACCTTTTCGTCGAGCTCCCTGTACAGATCGTCCATCAAGCCTTCCATCGCTGTCGATGACGCGCCAGGTCCGCCCTGCAGCACCCACAGTGATTTCTTCTTTTCTCCATCCTCAAGTGGCTTCGCGGCGACGCGCTTGACAAACACATCGATCGTGCGGTTGCTCGAGCAGATTCCTTCGTAGCACAGTGGCACGCGGAACTCGCCGCACTCGTACTGCGGCATTTCTTCCTCGTCCTCGTCAAAAAAATCCCACACGCCATCTGTGCTCTTGAGCTTGCCGTGGCTTTGACGCGAGTGGCGGTCTGCATTTCTCTCCGCAGCAAACGTACTCTGCTCTCGCGCGACCCACTCGAGCGACTGCTGCTGCTGCAGGAAAGGCAGCGTCTTGCGGCGCTGCTCACCGACCAAAACGCTGGCCAGGCGAACACCACCGCTCTGCTTGTCCTGCTTCTTGCTGTGCTTGAGTTGGCGACTGTGCTCGTGGTGTTTGTGGTGCTTATGGTGATGCGCCTTGCTGCCACCCGAGGTCTCCATGTAGTAGTCGTCGTCGTGCTTCTGCTTGGCACCGCCGTCCAGCGTGCTGAATTGGCACTCGAACCAGCCGTTGAGCGGTACGTCCGAGGGCGTCGTAGGCGGCGCAGAGCTACTGCTCACGCTCTCGAGCAGCGCAAACGCCGCGCTGACCGCTGACAGGAGCTGCAGCGTCTTCATTATTGCGTCTTCTTCTTGCTGCTGTTGCGTTGGAGATGGCGAATTGCTGAATGGGTGTTCTTCCGCAGCTCTTGAATGGGTTGTAACCAAAAATCCACCCGTTGCAGTTCACAAAATCAGGTGTAACGGCTCGCAGATGGCGAGTGATATTATATTATACAGGTTTATGGAGAGTTTTACTGAGGACATTCAAAGGGGAAACTTGAGGTTAAGACTGATTTATTATCTATAAGAGGGTTGCACCCACACTCGATGAGTTTTTATGAGCGGTTACTCTGTAACCCTCCAATTCTTCGATTGATTTATCACTCAGTAGTGTGCATGAGCGGCGTCGCTTCGTTCGCGCCACGCAGCGAACGGCGCGTGGGGCGACGGCCCTTCATGAACCACACGAGCGCGGGCGCAGCGAACACGAAACACACGAACAGCGCCGCCGTCACTTTTGACTGGTGGTCGTGGTAGCTGCTGACATCGCGCATCTCCGCTTCGATCTGCGGGGCGACTGGCAAAGCAGGCACGCCTTCAATCTCAAAGCCATCGAGGCACTTGGTCTTCGCCACTTGCGCGTACCACTTAGCAGCGGTGCGCGGGATGCGCGCGAGGTCGGTCGCCTTGGGCGTGAAGCCGTTCTTCGAGCCCGTCTCGGACGTGAAGTTGACGTAGTAGAGACCGAAGCGAGGCTTGAACGACCCCCACTCGTAGTTGTCCACGAACGACCACGCCGCGTAGCCGATGATCGGGATCTTGAACTCTGAGATCGCTCGGTGCACCTCGCCAATGTACGTCTGGTAGTACCACAATTGGTCCATATTGTCGATCGTTTCGTTGCCGCACCAACCGTTCTCGGTCAACAGAATGTCCGCCTGCGGGTTCTGCGCGTGCATCCACTTGATCGTCTGCAGGTACCCAGGCGCGTACCCCGTGAACCAGTTGCAGTTGTAGTGTCCATCAGAGTTCTTGCTGGACAAGCGCGCTCCTGGCGGCGGACGCGTCTCGTCGATGCCCAGGTCGCGTTCCCAGCCGGGCGTCTGCTTGCTGCACTTGACCTTGGAGTGCTCGGACGAGCAGTCCGTCACGACCTTGGACGAGTAGTGGTTGAGCATGAAGAGGTCGTACGAGTCCTTCACGATCGCGGCTTCCTCTTTCGTGAACTCGGGGAGGCGGTCTCCAACACGCTCGCGCATGATCTGCGGGTACTCACCCGACACGAGCGGCGTGAGGAACCAGCCGAGGCCAAAGTCCATCTTGCGCGCAGCCGCCGCGACATCCAGCGGGTTGCTCGTGTCCAATGGGAACGAGAAGTCGGCGTTCAGCACGATGCCGATGCGCGCCTTGTCGTGGATGAGGCTGCTCTTCTTGAGCTCACGGAATACTTGCACGGCCCTGCCGTGTGAGAGCAGCACGTTGTGCGCCGCAGTGTACGCGTTCGTCTTGGAGTGCTTGAGTCCGGGCGCCGCCTGTCCGTTGCCGTATCCTTGCGTCACAAACGTCCAGGGCTCATTGAAAGTCGACCAGAAGTCGACTTTTGAGCCAAACTCCGTGAACATGAGCTCCGCGTACTCGACGAAGTGGTCGATGATGTCGGTGTTGAGCCACCCCTGCGGCTTGAGTTCGCGGTGCAATTCCAAAGGGAGGTCCCAGTGGTACAGCGTCACAATGGGCACGATGTTGTTACGTTTGACCTCGTCGATGAGCGTGTGGTAAAACGCGATGCCCGGTGCGTTCGGCTTCATCTTCTTGGCTTGCGCGTCCCAGTTCATCATGCGTGACCAGGAGATCGAGAAACGAAACGTGTCGAGTCCAGACGCGACCATGAGCTGGATGTCATCACGGTACCGGTGAAGAAAGTCATCAGCGACGTTCGCGCATTCGAGTCCTGGCTTCTCGCGGCAGAAATCGTCCCAGATCGACGGTGTACGGCCCGTCTCGTTCCAACCACCTTCAACCTGGTACGCGGCCGTGGCGGAGCCGAAGAGGAAAGTGTCAGGGAAGCAGCGCTTGACGTCCACGCTGGTTATCGCTGGCGCGGTCGCCATCACTTCTTGCGCAGCGGCTATTGCGAGCGTCAAAGCGCCAAGCAGAAGCAACAGGCGCTGCCACATGCTTGCTGACACCACCATCACCTATTGAACCGGAGGGTGGCACTTGTGCAGAGCGACAGCTTCTTGGGACTGGCGAGCGGAGAGAGACAGAGAGCGGAGCTGGCTGACTGTTGACTGCTCCTGAATGGTCGTCGCGCGATCTTTTCTCAGCAAATGGGAAGTGCTGCTTTGTCAAACAATCAGATCGTAAGGGCAACGAGCAGTTTGAGATATCTCAGTAACCCTCTGATTGGTCGAAATGCAGTACGTCATTAAAATAAATATCTATACTTGATACATGTATTGCAGTAGTGCATTTTCGAAATGCATTTGCAGTGAATCAGGTGCTGGGAATTAGTGTGGGCCACAGTAACAAAGTTGCTGTGGCCCTAATGCAGGAGGAAGACAAAACGAACGCAACAATGGGAAAATGCGGCTTTTGGGGTGCGCGTGAGGGCAAAAATGCGCAGGAGGGGTAGCAATAAGCAAGCAAACAACAACGCTAACGACGCACAGAAAGCTGGTGCCCGAGAGAGAGAGAGAGCTCAGTCCCCTCACGATCTCTGGACGAGCGGCGAGGTCTCACCGCGCGAGCTGCTCTGGCGCGCGTTGCGGCGCTTGACGAGCCACACGACCGCCGGCACCACGCCCACGAAACAGATCACCAGCGCCGAAATGACGTACGGCCTGTACATGTGCTGCTCGCTTGAACCAGTCGTGTCCTTCGCGGTGGCGACCTCAACGCCATCGAGACATCTGCTCTTCGCCACTTGCGCGTACCACGTGGCCGCCGGTCGCGGGATGCGAGTCAACGCCGACGCGCCAGGCGTGACCTCGCTCCGCAAGCCCGTCTCGGACGTGAAGTTGACGTAGTAGAGCCCGAAGCGCGGCTTGAACGACCCCCACTCGTAGTTGTCGAGGAACGACCACGCCGTGTACCCGATGACCGGGATGTTGAACTCCGTGATCGCCTTGTGCACTTGTTTGAGGTACGTCTGGTGGTACCAGAGCTGGTCCTGGTTGTCCACCGTATCATTACCGCACCAGCCGTTCTCCGTCAATAGAATGTCCGCCTTGGGGTTGTGCGCGTGCATCCACTTGATGTTGTCCAAGTAGCCGACAGGGTATCCCGTGAACCACTTGCAGTTGTGCTCGCCCAGATCGTTCTTGCTGGACAGACGAGCGCCCTCGGGAGCGCGGCTCATGTCAATACCGACATCCTGTTCCCAACCGAGCGAGAAGTCGGAGCACTTGATCGTCGAGTGCTCGGACGCGCAGTCCGTCACCACCTTGGACGAGTAGTGATTGAGCATAAAGAGGTCGTACGAGTCCTTCACGATCGCTGACTCCTCTGGAGTGAACTCGGGGAGGTTGGTCCCCGCGCGCTCGCGCATGATGTCCGGGTACTTGCCCGTGACGATCGGGGAGAGGAACCAGCCTAGCTCGAACTGCATCTTGCGCTCCGACGCCGCGACGTCACTCGGGTCGCTGGCGTTCAAAGGGTACGCCATCTCGGCGTTGAGCACGATGCCGATACGCGCCTTGTCCTCGATCACGCTGCTCTTCTTGAGCTCGCGGAAGCGCTGCACCGCCTTGCCGTGGGAGACCAGCACGTTGTGTGAGACCGTGTATGCGTTCGTCTTGGAGCCGGTGAACCCCGGCGCCGACATGCCGGTCGCGTAGCCCGCCGAGACGAATGACAGTGGTTCGTTGAACGTCGTCCACATGTTGACTTTCGAGCCAAACTCATTGAACATGAGCTCGGCGTATTCGACGAAGTGGTCGACGATCTCGCTGTTGAGCCAGCCCTGCGGCTTGAGGTCGCGGTGGAGCTCAGATGGCAAGTCCCAGTGGTACAAAGTCAAGATCGGCACGATGTTGTTGCTCTTGAGCTCGTCGATGAACGCGTGGTAGAACGCGATGCCCACCGGACTCGGCTTCATCTTCTTGGCTTGAGGGTCCCAGTTCATCACGCGCGACCAGGAGATCGAGAACCGGAACGAGTCCAGTCCCGAGGCGACCATGAGCTGGATGTCGTCCTTGTAGCGGTGCACAAAATCGTCCGCGACGTTCGCACAGGAAACACCGGCTCGTTCGCGGCAGAAATCGTCCCAGATCGACGGTGTCCGACCAGTTTCGTTCCAGGCGCCTTCGACTTGGTACGCTGCAGTGGCGGAGCCAAACAAGAAGTCACCGGGGAAGCAGTGCTTGGCGTCATTGCTGGTACTGACAGTGGAAGCCGCGATGGCAGCAGCGGCTCCGAGAAGCAGCAGATTTGCGCACTTCATCGTTCTGGCTGTTCTTGGTTCTTGCTCTTGTGCGCTGGACGAGGAAAATTGAAGAATGAGGGACTCGAGAGGTTGGGCGGCGGACTAGACCTCGCTCGCAGGTTCACAGCGCGCGAGAGCCAACGCCACGCGCGAAGCAGAAGAGAGATGGGGGGGGCAGATGCGCACGCATGTCATCATCGGCAATATCCTACAGGCTCGAATTTTTCAAAAGCATCAACAACTTCAAGTTGGTTGGGCAAACGAAGCAAAATTTATTGATTTGCGGATTTGTTGAAGCTTGAATTGCGAAATGGTTGGTACGGAGGCCACGGAGATATCGCAACAAATCGGATTTAAACAATCAACACATGACATTTTATCAAACACGCTCTCTCACTTTAGTTTTAGCGAGCAAGCAAGCGCATTAACGGATAGTCAACCAACCTACTCTGGATGCATGGTGGTTGAACTTTCAATGTATCTAGTACTTACTGACCACGCACGAGCGGCGTGTTCTCGCCAAGCAGCGAGCTCTGGCGGGAGCGACGGCGCTTAACGACGAAAGCGATCGCCGGCACGCCGACGACAACGCCCAGCACCAGTCCCCACAGCGCAAACGTCTTGAAGCTGCTGCCAGAGCTGCTGGCGCCAGTGACGTCACTGACCCCTGCCAAGACTGGCACACCTTCGATCTCGAAGCCATCGAGGCACTTGGTCTTCGCCACTTGCGCGTACCACTTGGCGGCAGGGCGAGGGATACGCGCCAGAGCGTTTGGTCCAGGCGTGATCTCGTCC
>JAASGK010000523.1:0-21856 GCA_023334195.1 Globisporangium emineosum
GACCGGTGCGTCATCAGTTTCTCTGAAAGCTTCCTGTACTGCGTCTTCAGTCGCCGGGATCTGGGAGTAGGGAGGGACCACCCAGTGCTTGTGGACTTGGTGGAACGCCCGGCATACAGGGACAAGCTGTTCAAACTGGTCCACTGAGCTCTGATCGTTCGTTTCCCAGTAGGATGTCCATCGGAGTGCTGCCAGTGGATCTGCTGAGGAAGCCCAACACCAGCAGCGTGTAGCGTCGTGCGCTGTAGTGCAGTGGCGACGGCCGGAGTAGCAGGCGTCGGGTGATTGCGCAGCTGCACGCGCATAGGTTGCGCCTTCAGAAGCAGCAGCGGAGACGCGAATCGGCCGCGCAAACGCAGCAAAAGTAGCCTCAACGCCGCCATCCTCTCTCTCTTGGGTGGCGCTTGCTCTTGTGAAGTACTCTAGAGGTCCAAAGCCCAAAGAAATCTGGCACCAGCAAGAATGACACACACTCTGACTCTGCTCTGTTCGTAAAACTTTGGTTTCAGAAGACATTCGCGCAACATTCCAGGAGTGAGTCACTTCAACGGAAGACCTCCCTTTATGTCCTGGACTCCACCCACAAAGTGGAGACGCAGCTTAGCTGCTTGTGGGAATTGGTTGTGTACCAAGGTATATATGCACGCGCAGTTGCGAGGTAAAGCTTGTTGCATGTTTCATGTCGAGCCCACCACCGAACGCGCCCACGACACCTAACAAGAGAAGGGCGAGTATCAACGGAATGGTCTCGAGCGGAGCGTTCAAACCGGTCAGATAGTAGTATGTAGTAGATGGTTAGACTGATCGGTGCGTGTTCGGCATCGAATTTCCGAAGAGTGCTTTCACCAGTTTCGTCATCTTGAAGCCTGCCAGATGCCCGCAAACATTGTCTCCCAGACTCGTGAAGAAGAAAGAGAAAATAAAGTAGCAGCATGTATTTTGTTGTTGTTTCTCGCTTAAAAACGCCCAGGAAGCTTCATTTCATTGTTTCGCTTCCGGCTCGACCACTAACTACTTTTCAACGCACACGCACACTTTCCTTCCATTCGCTGCTGTTGCTTACCAATATTCGTCTTTCTTACGCGACAAACGAGTTTGGCTCCGAGCCGACGCCGCCAGCGTGCTGGTGCACCAGCTTGGCCAGCGTGAGCGCCAGCTCGTCGGCATCCTCTTGGGTCTGCGCTTCCGCGTACACGCGCACTGCATCTTCCGTTCCCGACGGGCGGATGAAGCCGCGGCCCTGCTTCGAGTAGTACGCCTGCAGAGTCTCGCCCAGCGCGGCGCGCAAGTTGTCTGGTCCGAGCACCTTGGTGTCGTCGATCTCGTCGGCCTTGATCACGCTGCGGTCGGCGATCTTGACCTTGGTCTGGCGGCTCGGCAGGTCGCGGTAGATGCGGTCCCAGTCCGCGATCGACCAGTTGCGCTGGATCAACAGCACTTCGACGAATAGCAGGTCGCTCATCGCGTCGCCCGTGGCCTGGTTGATCAGCTGGTGTGCGGCGAGCAGCTGCGAGAGCGCCTGCTTCTTGCGCTCGTCGTGGATCGAGTTCTCCCACTTGTGTAGGCGCTCCACGAGCGCGTCCTTGATCACGACCGTGCCGTGGCCGTTCGCCTCAAAGTAAATACCGACGTCGTACTCGGTCGCCTTCTTGTGGCAGTACTTGACGCCGGTCTTCGCCTGCGCCACGCGGATGCCTCGGGACTGCAGGTATCGCGCCGCCGCACCGTTCGCGTACGCGGTCTGCACGACACCAAACGTCACGCCTTCCTTGTCGAGCTCGAGCACGCGCAACTTCTCGGCAAAGAACTCCGCGAACAGGCACGCGATCTTGTCGCCGTCCAGCAAGCGCCAGCCGCCTTCCTGGTCAAAGAAGTGGAACACCACGCGGTCCGCGTCACCGTCCAGACTGCAGTAGCGCTTACCGCGGTCGGCATCGCGAGAGAGACCAGCAGGCGGCTTGCGCGCCTTCTGCACGTGCTCCGCGCCGCTCTCGTGGTTCAATTCGCCGTCACTCGGCGTGTTGAAGATCTCCAGGTGCAGCGACTCGCCCAGCTCCTTCGCCAGCTTCGCGAGCTGCAGCGCGCCGACGCCGTGCGCACAGTCGACGTACAGCGGAGTGCGCATCTCAAGGTTCTAATGTAAGGCACACAATAGAACGAGAGCGATCAGTATGGAATGCGTTAATGAGATGCGACGAAGACCTCTTTCTGTACCTTGGAGTCGATGTTGGCAGTGAGCTGCTTGAACGCGTCCGTGAGCATGTTGTAGTATCCAACTTCTGACGCCCAGTCACCCTTGTTGAATTGTTCATAGTTCCACTATACCACGCACACACACAAATGCGGTTTACTATTAGACTCGAGAATAGGTCAGTAGTGATGTATGGGGGGATAGGATAGAAAGCGTACCATGCGGACGAGGTGGTGAAGCTGTGGGGTCGTCTGGAGACCAAAGTCGAGCACGTTTCCGCCCACGACGAGCGCGCCTTCGCGCGCAAGCTCAGCTAGGCTCTGTGTAAATAACAAGCAAACACCCATACGGTCAGTCCTCATCAAAGAAACATAAATCAGGAAGCTGGTGGGTTTTTTCTTCTTAACACACCTCGCTGGACTGGCGCGTGTCCTTGGCGATGAACACGTTGCCGGTCTGGTCCAAGTTGATCTTCTCGGCCAAGATGATCGAGTCGAGGATGTCCACCACCTTGTCGGATGGCGCGTTCGCCAGTTGAACTGCGTACTACACAACACATACAAGAGCGCCTTTAGTATCCATTCGCAATGATCTCTCTCTCTCTCTACATAAACAGCACAGCACTCATACCTTTTCCCAGGACTGCTTGAGCATGTCGCCACGCGGGTCGACGAGCTTGAGCCCGTTGTCGCTGCCGGGGTTGTGCGACGCCGTGATCATGATGCCGGTGATCTTGCCCTCGCTCTTGGAGCGCAGCACGGCGAGGATGCCCATGCGGTGGCACGTGGACGGCAGTAGCGACGCCTCCTCGCGGAAGCCCGCCGTGCCGTAGAGCAGCTCGCGCGCGCCGAGCGCCTGCGGCTTGGCGTACTTGCTCACCTCATCCACCACGCGCGGGGTCTTGTCGGCGATGCTCATGGCGCTCATCGTCTCTCGGGAGCTCTTCGTCTGTTGTGCAGCTCGCTGCTGTTTGAGTTTTGAGATTTGTCTCTGTGTGAGGAAACAAGCAGGCGACCCCAACCAACTCGGTCGGGTTAATTGAGGGGTACCAAGTGGTGTGCGTTTAACTTGATGTTTGTAAGACTGGTCGGATTAAGGCGAGCTTATGGGTGGTCGTAATGATCGCTGATTGGATAATAATGGAAATGATCGTACTTTGGCGGATTTTACGAATGGCCAGTTGCGTGCACGCGAAAGGCGCACTCGCTATAAAAGTTGCCAAATTGTTCTGGATCTCTGAAGCGAAAGAGCTCCGTCCAAAAGAAAGTGGATGAAACCACAACAAATACCGTACTTAATAGAGTGCACATTGCCCAACAATCCCGAACTGATTCTAAAATGACTCAATCTGGCACCCAATTCCCTCACTTAAGTACGTCTAAGCCTGTGTAAATATCCTTAGAATTTTGGAGATCCAGAATGGATACTTTTTTGTCAGCATTTTGCTCTATGCCATGAGCATGAGCAGCTCACAAATAACATGCAATCGACAATGACGACAATGGCGCTTGGAGGTTAATAGGCTCTTATTTGGTTAACGTGGACAACGCGACAGTCCGGAAGACCCTTGTCCACTGTGGACGACAATAATGGCATTGACGACAGACACCACAGTGGATGAAGTCACTGAGGAATTGAGGAATGGGTCGATAAATACGTGTTTGCTCCATTCTCCTAACATGGCGTCGATGGCGCACGACGACGGACGGCAGCGGCGGCTCTGCCTCTATTCTAACGTTTTGCTATACGAGGATTGATCACTCAGTCCAGTTGATAGCTCTAGGCCACCAGTCAATTGCCCGGCTGCATGAACTCTGTATTTGCAGGGGCTGGCGACGGTGGGCCTGGGTGGCGAGGCGGCGACGACAGCAGAGACGGGTCGTGCGCCGCCACCAGGATGTTGTCGATGCGCTGGTCCGCGTTATCCATGTGCTGGAAGACGCCGATTAAATAGTGCAGCTGCCGCAGGATCACCAGAAGCTTCGCCTCGGTGGCTTCTTTTCTCGACTCGAGGCGCGCTTTCAGCGCCATCACGCGTCGGAATTTCGCCAGACGGCTCGTGCGGCACGCAGGGCACAGACTTGGCTCACAGGGGTCCTCCACCACAGCCTCCGAACAGATTCCCGAACTCTTCGTGGTTGCTGGGGCGATGGCTCGTCTCTCCACTGGCTCCTTAGGACCATGGCAGCCGCCCAGGTAGAATGTTTGCAGCGTCGCGTACTCATCTGCGTTGAACGGCAAGTTCGCGATATCTGCAATCACCTTTCGCACCTGGATCTCCATCGTGCTTTCATACCGAGGGCTCTTCAACGACAGTCGCGTCTCAGCGGGGACAGTCGGGAATTGCACAATGGAGCCACGCGATGGAAGCCCCACACGCGGAGGTCTCCTGGAAGTGTACGTTGCTGGAGCGCTAGTTGGTGCTACAGCAACCGCTACAGCAGCCGGCGTCGCGAGCGCGATGGCGTCATTGTTGCTTCCGATGCTCCCGCTGGACGAGCTGGACTTGACTGGACCATTCGCATCGAGGCGCTGGTACTTTGGGTGGAGAGGAGGCTCCGATGCTTCTGCGTCGCTGCCTGATGATGCGCCACCTGCTGCTGGAGAGTCGGCGCCGTCCAAATTCTTCCGCTTGTTCTTGCTGCCGCTGCCAGAATTAACATCACCACCACTGCTAACACCCGCCGGCCGTCGGTTCTCTTGTAAGAATTTCAACACCCGTTCATTGCGCGTCAGCGTATCTGAATACCGCCGTGTCACTCCGCCTGCTTCTCTGTTGTTCTCACCTGCTGCTGTTGTTGTTGACGTCTCATCTGTCATCACCACGGCGTCTTGTGCATTTGTGTTTGTCGGACTGCTCAGCGATGTAGAGGGGACGACTAGGCTAAGATCCACGCCCGTGAGCTTGAGCAGCAGGGACTTGGGGTTCGAGTTGATCGCGCCGACGATGCAGGACGCGGCGTAGTTGCTGGCGCCCTTGGACGACAGCGACGCGCCCGTGAGTCCGTTGGTCTTCTTCATGTACTGGGTGCTGGCCCAGTCGTGGCCGTCGAGCAAGAGACAGAGCAGCGAGCTGCTGTACGAGAGCCCCATACTCAAATCCCGGAGCCCCAGCAGCGACATCTGCGAATAACTTAAATCTAACACGCGGATGACCGCATTCTTGGCCAGCAGCGCGCCGAACGCGCTAGCGCCAACGTCGCCCATCGGGTTATTGTCGATGTACAGGTTCTGGAGCGAGTTGGTGTTGCTGCAGAGCGCCTTGGCGAGCGCGATGGCGCCGTCCTGGTCGATGGCATTCTTCCCGATCTCCAGTGTGGTGAGCACGGTCTGTCCCGACGCGAAAGCTGCGGCAATGTGCCGGATGCCGTCGCTGCCGATCTTGTTCTGACCCAGCGTGAGCTCCTCGAGCACCTTGTTGACCACGAGCGCCTCGGCGAGGCACTTCATGCCGTTGCTGCCGATGCCGTTCGTGCCGATGTAGAGCGAGCGCAGCCCCTTGTTCGCCTTGAGCCCGTCGGCCAGGTACGTCGCACCTTCCTCGCCGATGTTGTTGCCGCTCAAGTGGAGACTGCGCAGCGTGGCGTTCTTGGCGAGCGCCTGCGCGATGGCCCTGGCGCCGGCGGGGCCGATGTCGTTGCCGCTCAGATACAGGCTCTCGAGCGACGCGTTCTGTTCGAGCGCCCTGGCCAACAGCGCCGCGCCCTTGTCCGTGATGCGGTTGAAGCCCAGGTCGAGCGTGCGCAGGTTGGGCTGGTGCACCAGGACGTGGCCCAGCAGCTTCGTGGCCACGTTCCCGAGCGAGAAGCCGCCCAGCTTGAGCACCGAGTAGGGCGCCAGGTCTTCCTGCATGCGCTGGCTCACGCTCCGCCACGTGGCCGTGCGATTCTCCATGTCGCGGTAGTAGCTGCGCAGGCAGCGTTGGATGAGCTCACGTGACGGGCACGCGTCGACAATGGCGGGGGCGGCTGGGGCGGCTGGGATGGCTGGGACAGTTGGGGCTGCGGATGCGGACGGGATGGCTGGGATGGTTGCGGGTGCGGACGCAGCGGCGGCGTCCACGACTGCGGCGACGGCGGCGGCCTGCGCGGGGTGCTTGGCCGCGTCGCGCTCGCTGTATTTGAACCTGGCGCTGATATCTCTCATCATATGGGGCGACCTTGGCTTTGGGACCGAGATCCGCAAGTGAAGGAACGGGTCAGCCGAAACTGCAGTTTGGTTCGGCCGTCCGTCCGTCCTTCAGCTTTCCACACGCACGCGGCTGAAGGGCGAGTGGCTGAGTGTGGAAGGAAGATAGTCGCACTGCGCGAGTGAGGGGAAGGGGGGACGAGCGAGCGAGCGAGCGAGCGAGCGAGATGGCCGACCGCAAACGCAAAAGCGGGAGTGAATGCGCTCTGCTCAGTCAGTCAATCAATCCAGCGGCCAGCGACGAGCGGCTCCGGTCCCACTCTCGACGCTCACGCGGTCTTCTTCTTTCTTTCCTGTCGTCTCCTCTTCTTTGGTCGGCGTGCCGGCCACGAATGCAGAATGCGGTCCAAAAACCAAAACGAGGCTCGGTCGACTGTACCGTAAGGGAGCTCACGGTGCGAACACGTACAGTACGTTCTGAGGCAGCGCGTCCACGTCGGCGGTGTCGAGGCGTAAACAGAGGGCTGCGCGCGGTGCGTCACCTTTGGGCGAGTGCGTGAGTTTGCGGTTTGTTTGTTTTGTGCGGCTGACCAGCAAACGCAAACAAGCACAAGCACAAGCAGCCAGCAGCAAACCTCTTTTGTCTGTTGGGCTATTGTGTGTTGGTCTGGCCACCAGACGGACACTCATCACACGCACAAGCCTCTCGTAGCCTTGGGCCATCCGAGCCATTTCGCCTCAGAAAACAAGTATCAAATAGTATAAAGGTTTTTGAACTTACCCTTTGATAGGCTTTGAAGTCTAATACCCTTAAGAAGATATCTATAGTATTAAAAGGTAATATAAAACACGTTCCAGTGCAATCAAAAACCTTGGGGTTTTAGGATGGCGGGGAATATTCCGAGGTTTTATTGTGATGTCATGTTTTTTGGTACTTGGTTAGGGCGATGTCATGAGGTTTTTTGCAAACTTGAGGCTTCCCAGAAAACTGAAGTTTTGATATTTTTTTCTGTTTTTAGCGCAAAGAAAAGCCGCCTCGATGGGAAAGGAGAGCCCTGTCTTGAAGGAGATGAGAGCCTCCATTTCTTCTAAGCGACATTGCGCTCCAGGTTGCTTTGTGGTTTGTTGCTCAGTTTGCTCTGCTCTCCCATGCAATTTGCTGAGTCTTCGCTTTGGCATCTGCCTGTCGATCGTAATGTGCCAGGTTGCCAGTGCGGTAAAGCAAGCAATGAAAACAAACGTCCATCTGGCATTGTGTGGCTGATGTCGCCCTCATGCGGAGGTTTACGGTACTCTCGCTGTGCAATCTCTCCACCCTCTCCCGGATTGCGGTGGCCCTGTTGTTTGTGCGGCTTGCGTGGAACAGGCGGCCAAAGCGCAGCTGGCGCCGCGTAACTCCCATCTGCTTGGTTCCTCACGGGTGGGCACAAAAGGGATGACCATCCTTTGTCTAAGTTCGGTGCTCTGACGTGGGTCCCTGCACCCAAAGCGCTTTTCTCCTGGCTCAAATCAACACGCCAGCCCTCACAAGAAACCGTGCTGGCAAGCAAGGCCTTGCACTGGATATGACCAAGCACCAAGAGCTGCGAATCCCTCGAGCCCAAGCAAAACAACAGCCTCACAACTTGTGAGGCTGCTTGCGTGGCTGTTGTAAGTCACAACAGACTTGTTTGCTTGAGAGCTCTCGCACCGGACGAAGCTGAAGTTTTGACAGTACACCCCAAGCAAAAAGCGCCGCATCTCTGCAACCAACTTCCCTTGTCATAAAACGCGCAAAAGGTGCTGGGGCGTCCTGACGGGCGCAAGCAAGCGGGACTTGACAGCAACAAAAACGAGAAAGCAAAGCGTGCATGTTTGTTCTCTTGTGTAAGAATCGCCACCATTTGTGGCCGCAAGTTCAGCCGCAAAACTGAAGTTTCCCTCAACGAGGGATGGATGCTGTGCCTGCGCATCTTCTCAACGGAACACCTTTCCTTCCCACAAGGTTTGGTGGATCTGGTGGGAAGGAAAGACCACTCTGTTTGGCCAGCACGCACGTCAGCGAGAGCCCACTGTGTGCATGCCGGTTGGGGTGAGTGGGTTTTGCGTTTGGGCCACACAATTTTGTTTGGTCTTCCTCCTCAATGCAGCTGACTGATTGAAACTTCAAAGTCCCTCCTTCAGTACTGTAGGACTTGCGTCTATCTCTTTGCTTGTGTGAACAAACGCGAACAAGTCAAACAAAAAGCAAAAGCTTGCTTGTTTGGTCTCACAAAGTAGCACACACAAACACAAACAAGCTGTGTTTGTTAAACCTGTAGAGGCCCGTATTGTGCACAACTTGTCTGGGATTCCCTGCCAGCTGCTCTCCTTGCTTGTTGCCACCCCCCCCTCTCTCTCTCTCTCTTTGCCTTGGCGAGTAAATACTTGCGATTGACGATACACACGAAGGGTGACAAAGCGAGCACCACCAACACAAAGCACAAATTTGGAATCGACGCGCCCCCGTAAAGTCGAGGTTGCGTTCTGGTGCACTCCCTTCTTTCGTTTCTCCCGCTTCGAAAAAAAATTCAGCGTGTCATAAAATGCAACGCTGGGTGCGTAGAGCTTGCGGACTCGACAACAGCACGAGCCATCATCCAAACAAGTTCTCAACTTGTTGAGACGCTTGTGCTTGGTGCGCTTGTGTATTTGCGCTTGCTTGTTGCAAGGCACTTGTTTGACTTGTGTGGTATGACAAAAATGCAAAACAAGTGGGCACAAAACATGTTGAAGTTCCCAAGCAGCGTGGCGTCTGCTTGGCTGTGGTTTCATGTCGCAACTGCGTGTGGTTCTGTTTATGCGCCAAGTCATCCCAGTCGCTCACTCATTCAGCCACGCAGGCCACCAGAGCTGCACTCCCGCTTCCTGAAGTTCGTGACGCGTTCCCTTGCCTGACGTTGGCGACCGACCGTCTCAAGAGCTCGCCTGTAATGACCACAGCAAGTCGCCCCCTTGCCGCCATGCCTCATGCGCTGCTTTAACAGGGCGATGAGATCGTACCGTCCTGCAGTGTTTTAACGGAGGCCGGCGTTCCAATATCACTTGTGACAAGCACACAAGTACTCTCTTGTACAATTCCAGCAGCGCTCTACAGTATCTGTTCCTGTTTACGTCGCAGGAAGCAGCTCGAGGCTGGGCATCCACACGTTCACGTGCTTTGTCTTCTTTGCGATATGCGTCGGGGCTACTTTTCATTTTGTGCCGTGGGGGGGTGAATCTGTCTTGCCCTTTGGTGCTATATAAGGCAGCCGACAGCTCGCATCTGGGTTGAGGCGAAGCGCGTAGCAAACGGTCAGTAGGTGAACTAGCATTAGAGCATTAAAGGATGGTGCTGCGTTCTAATTGCCTCTTGTCTTAACGCTGAAGGAGCTCTGCGGTATTTGTGTGGTGCACGCATCAAAGCCAATTGTTTCCATCATGTCTGATAAGGTAGTTATCTTGGGAAGTTATTGAACACATATTGTGGTTTCACACGTTTTGGCTATCCCCAAGTGCTAATTAGCACCAGGTTACCCTTATTAACGAATCCCAACACATCTCCACTCTCATCTACCACCCTATTTTAGCACATACCTTCCCTGAATTAGGACACGGAATGGTCCTGTTTTAAATGAGAAGCAACTTTTTGTCTGGCACCTCCTCAAATCTTCAGAGCGAGTTACAGCAGTTGATCAAGTCTGTTTTAGGAATCGCGGTTAGTCTTAGGCTAATCAGCTCCGAAAGTCCGTTTAAAAGCGGACATTTGGTCTTGTTATACCCAGAATTGGTGAGGGAACTGTGGTATCAGTGCGCGTAGAACAATCTATTATCTGCATGCTCGTGACCACCCATCACAAGCACACTCGTTTGTTTTACCAGGTATTCCATAGTGGGTAGGTAAAAGGAGCGAGCTCACTGACACCAGTGACCCATGCCATACAAGTATTTGTACAGTACCATCATTACAGAGTCCTATGAATATGATTTGTGGCATGTTAACGCTGGCAGTGCATCCAGCATGTCTTGTTGTGGGAACCAGACTGAAACGAGCAGATTAACAAGAGTTGCAAGAAAACAACATCCCTCGAACCAAATGCATTTGCTTTCTATGATGTGCATCTCACCACAGGGTGATTTACACGACTAACAAGGAGCCCGCGCCTCTATTTATTGACTGATTTATCACGCAGGTCTGTTTATGTGCAGATCATATACCCTTAATAAGGAATGAAACTTAGCCTGGACAAAACAAATGAAATCGACAATAACTGATGTAAATTCAAAGGGTGACTGACGCGTGTGGTGTTCAAATGGCTACATTTAGCATAGAGACTACTGTTGGCTGTCATCCATTCGCCATCCCGCTGCTGCTTCATTCGCACACCGCAGTGGCGGCTGCAGCTCCAAGCCCTCGCCGTCGATGAGGGATGAGGGATGAGCGCGTCGCAATCGTCTGCTGTCCCCGCCGCCGTCACTGTGTGTTCCCCGTCGCTCCCCAGGCTCCGCTGGACTCTCCATCGCGGGTGCAGCAGAGCAAGTAGAAGCAGCCGCCCGTCGCGCTCCACCGCGAGTTCAAGTCCTCGTGGACCCAGCCTCACAGCCGTCGTGATCTACGCGCTGCTGCTCACAGACGTCTGGCGCACCGGTATTGGGGTCTCACAAGTGCGCACTCTAATGATGATAATGAGGTGTATTGAGGAACGCTTAAACGACCAGCAAAAATGCGCACTCTATACAATCCTCGAGCCAGGGCTCTTCGTCGTCGCAGGTCCCTGGGAGACCAACATGGGACTTGTTGTTGCTGCTCCATATGCGGATTCAAATGCGAGCGAGAAGTGCATTCCGCTGTGGAACTACAAGTTCGACACCAGTTCGCACGGGATGCGGGCGGTCGCGACGTTCCTGCAGCTCTCCACCTAGCCGCAGTGCTTGTTTCAGCGGCAGCTGCGGTGTCCTAAAAACTCGGAAACGCTGAGCGAAGCCACAGTCTTCAGGATTCTTGATGCGCTCGTTGACGGTGTGCGGATGCGCAAGAAGGCCAAAAGCACACGGCCGTATACCCGTCCTCACTGAGCTGAGAGCTCGATCACCCTTCGCGTCGAAAGCGTTTGGAGAGATCGAGCGTACGACTACATCTCGCCCCAGGTCCTCAGCAGCAGCGTGAAAGATACCACGCTAGCGTTGTACTACAGCTCGCCCGCGCGCATTAGGAACGGACTGTGCTCGAGAACCGAACCGTCGCCGCAGCCGTATACCTGCAACTCGCTGATCGCCAACTACAGCCGCCTCTCGAAAGCGAATCCGCACACTCACAAGATGGTGGCCACAATCTTCACGGACCGCGTCGCCAAGCTGCAGGCTTTGTACCCGACTGCGCAAATCGACTTCCTGCTGGTCGGAGTGCGAGAGGACGCCTCGAAAGGAGCCTTGAGTTTCCAAGGACGACGGATTTTTGGCTCAGCCCTGATCACAAGGATTCGGAATTGCACCTCGGTCAACAGCAGCACTAGGAAGCCGACGCAGTGCACAACAGCGCTCATTGACGAGTATCGCGTTGAAGGGGTGCTCGGAGGCTCAAACGGTGACCAGTGGTATCATGTCGTAGCCTCACTGCGAGTGCTTGGACAAGGCTACACGTGGCTTCGTCTGGGAGCGCTGCTGCTGGCCTGCTACCAATCGGCTTGTGCGGATCCGCTCTTGGCCAAAGAAACACGCATCGCGCGCTGGAAGCTGACGCTCAAAGCATTCTTCGTGGTCCTGAGCTACGTCGTCGCATACAGCAACCTCTTCTCGATCACCTGCTACGCAGCCACGCACATCATCGACTCGTCCATGACGTACGAGGTCCTAGCTCAGACGTTCAACACCCCGAGCGAAGTCTTGAACATCAGCTTCGTCGATTTCTTCCTGCTGAGCTCCGTGCAGATGCGGAACCTCTGGCTGCTCACGTCGGCGCTTCACCTACGCGCGCTCATATTCGCGCGTCGGTGCTGGACGCCGTCCAGTGGGATGGTGGGGATTGCTGATTTTGTGGTTTCGAGCACCTCGGCGCTGACGATCTTCGCTCAGTATCAGAGTCTCGAATTCCGAGACATCTCGATTCTCTCGGTTTACGAAATCCCGAACAGTGCTCGGATAAGCGCGATCAAGGTTTTCCGGTATCCTCAATGAGCTCTGTCGAATCGCTCTGCAAAGGAACTATCATCGACTTCAAATGCTTGGATGCATCCCTGTTGTTGGTGTGTGGCTCTGCAATTGTCCTCGAGAAGCTTCTGAAGCTATGGTCGACGAGTCTGCATCAGAGGTTTGGCCTGCTTCTCAAGATCTGGACAAACTCGTGGCTCCCCAACTCAGCGGCGTATGTCTGGCCAGCTCGTGCGCTAATCGTGACGTGGCACGATGCAACACGGTCAAGCTCTATCACTCTCCGTCAATGGCTCCTCACTTGCAAGGTGTGAGTCGGCGACCCACGATGCTAGTCGTTCTCCCTACTCCGTCCACAATCAATGGACCAGAACGTAGCCTCAGAAGTCCCGGAAGCGACCAGCTCGATCCTCTCGTGTACTTGACGAACATCGTGATGATGTCCGACCCGATCACGTTCGCGCGGCTGCGGTGGATGGGAGTGCCGTGCCTCTCTGCTTCTTCCAATGCAGAAGCAGCTTGCGGACAGTTTTCGTTCCGCTGGCGCTCGTGCAGTCTGAGCAGAACGTGGACATGGACTGGGAGCGTGACTGGACGCTGCTCGCGCTCACTGACTCGAGGTGAATCCCATGGTCGGAGCTGCTGCGCTGCGGTGGTGGAGCTCAGGAGTGATGGTCGTCGTCGTTCTCAGGTGGACCATTCTGGGCGACGACTGGCAAAATCGAGATTCGGTTTCATTTTCATTTAATGTAGACCACACTAAAATTGGGTCAGAAAATTCGTAGTTAGTGTGGTCAACGCTACGAAAGCAGATCCCGCCTGGCTTTCTGAACTGGCGATATGACTGACGGGCAATTGGCAAATGCGCATCATTCCAAGAGCTCCATCAGCGCCGACGGAGTGACTTCGCATCGCGCTCGTATTGAACCACTGCACACGTACTATCGCTACACGTACTGGCAGTATGCTGCGGTGTCTCGCAGTCGCGTGTGCCGCGGCGCTCATGGCGCTCGCCAGCGCTGACGACGCTGAGAAGTTTGCGTTTGCTGACGGCACCGACACATCGCTGAACGAGGACTCGATGCAGGAGCTGCTCACTTCGCTCGGCATTAAGGAGGAAGGCAGCGGCGGGATCGTACACCCAAGCGAGGACCGCATTGCTGACTACGTAAATACAGACGGCGGAAACGGCGAAGACAGGTCGTTCTTTGACGGGAAGTCCAGCAGTGGTGAGTGAGGTCGACGGTTGCTTTGTGAGGTTCTGCCCTCTATCTCGTCTGGCCTCATCTGACGCCGCCCTGTGTTGCTGTGCTTGTTTGCTCAGTGAACTGGTGGAATTTCTGGAACACTTTCTGGAATTTCAAGACCAAGCCTGCTCCAGCAACTCGCGCTCCGGTGACTAGAGCTCCGTCAAAGAAAGCCGTAAACCCCAACTGGCCGTGGAAACAGACTCCTGCGACCGCTCCACCTGCTACTCCCAAGCCATCGACGAGCCCACCACGAGCCCCACAGCCAGCGGCGGTAAAGACTCCAAAGCCAACAGTGCCAACAAAAGCTCCAGGAACCAATGCTCCGAAGCCAACCTCAGTTGCGCCGACACCATCTGCATCGCCAACTCTATCACCGGTGCCGACTAACGCCCCAGCTGCTGTATTGCCTGTGATCGCAGCTCCAGTGACGACGACGCCATCACCGATGCCGACTAACGCCCCAGCTGCTGTGTTGCCAGTGATCGCGGCTCCTGCGACGACGATGCCAGCACCCACCACCCAATCGCCTTCCCCCCCTCCAACCAATGCACCGGCTACGACAGCGCCAGCATCGCAATCTCCAGCTCCGACGTCCGCTGCACCAACGACGACACCCTCGCCATCGACTTCAGCGCCAACTTCGCCGCCAGCATCGACACCAGCACCATCGACTAGCGCCCCGACGCCGTCAACAAGTGCTCCGACTCCGTCGCCAACACCATCGCCAACACTATCGCCTGCCAACTCATCTTCAAATGATCAAAAGTGCACCGTCGAAGAAATGGACGAGGTGGAGGCCTTTCTCCGCTCGCAAGAGTAAACCCCGGCTTTTGTAGCTTTTTGTCTTGTGTGTGCAACCCTAGCATCACTATTTTATGCAGTTAGCTGGAGCGGATCATCATTTGTACCACCAGTCAAAGTTCTTCTTCTCTCCGTTCTCTTGTCTTGCGTGCGCACACAAATGCAAAGAAGTGCCACTAATTAAGTCAGCGAATTGCGCGTCTCGATGACTGCAGAGAAAGAATCGCGATCAAGTGGGTTCTGATACTCGTCGTCGTCCCAGTCCTCTTCATTTTCGCGTCGCTCGTCTCGTTCTTCACGCGCAGCTTCCGTCACATACGCCACTCCAGGAATGCCGTCGACGCCGTACGGGTCATTGTTCTCAGTTTCCAGGAAACTGTGGAAAGTGGACGACAGATGCGAATCCCGATACTCGATACCTGTTCCTCGTAGTGACGAAAGCCACGTGCCGTTCCACCCTTCGCTTAGCATTGTGCCTCCCCTCCCAGTGGCAGACAGCCACGTGCTGTTCATATCGTCGACGTTAAACGAGCTTCCTCCACGCTCGGACCACCAGACGCTTGTGTTGCTCTCATCGCTTAGCAGCGTCGCATTACTCTCAGTTCGTTGCCCTCCGGCAGACAAAAGCATGGAGCTGTTGTTGCTCGCTGTGCGCTTCAGCCCTTCACGCCTGAAGGAAGGACCAGAGTAGGATTTGGTCACCGTCGATCCCGGATACAAACCGGTTTCCTGGAAAATGGTTTGCTTCTCTCGCTCGATCTCCATCCTCGCCTCCGCAACTGCTTCAGCCACGTGCTTGTCAATGAACTTCTTTGTAGCTAACGCTTTGTATTGCTCGAGCAGGCGCTCATTCTCCTGGCCAAATGTCGGACCGGGAACTGCGTAGGTGTCTGCTGCTGGATCGCCATCCTGGGCTTTCGGATACGGGATGCTACCACTGCCTGTCCTGCGATGCTTCTGGAACGATTGAAGTTGGGCACGAGCGTCCGATAGCAGCTTCTTCTGCCCGATGCGTTTCTTCAGCCAGTCTTTCGCTTCTTGTCGAGCTTCGTGTGCCACCAGTGTTAGTGTCGCCCTCTCCTCTTCTTTCAGGTATTCGACAACAGAGCTGTCAAGACCAGGAGCTTGAGGCAGACTTTGCAGGTACCGTGTGGTTCCTTGGCGTGAATTGCGGGGTGGGCTACCAGCTGCACTTTTCGACTTTGACGGACCACCAGTGACACTGGAGGACTGAACACTTTTTGCTGCATCGAAAGATTGTCGAACTTGGTCTCCTGCTGATACACCTGGTCTCGCGTCACGTAATTGGGTTTTACCTGAAACAGAAATCTGGGTCTGGTTTTCATCACGCGACTCACTTTTTGGAGGCGGCGGCGAATACGAAATTGAAATGGACTGCGAAGGAGCCAGCTGAGTTGTCGCGGCACCCTCTGGTGTTTCGCTGAGGCGGTCTGGAAGCTGGAGGACCACCTCCGAAGACAGAGACGAAGCATTCTTCTCTGTGCCTGAGTTTGAGGTACTTTTCAAGTTTCTTTGCTGGCGTCGGCTCATCTGCCCATGTACACTTGCAGAATCTTCTTCAGCTTCTTCCAGAACGACGCTTGTTTTTCGCTTGGTACCATAGGCGGACACTGTAGCGAGAGAGACCGGACGCTGATCATTTGCGAGCTTCAGCTGCTCTTCCAACTTTTTCACCACCTCTGACGTTGTCCGCCCAAAGCAATCGGTGACCTCATAGTTGACGAGTCGGTTGGATTCCAGCAGGAAAACTAGTAGCTCTCTGTTTCGCAGGTTATGCTGCACTGCAAAATGCAACAACCCAAGCCGAGTCTGCGGGGTGACGACTTTCAGTTGCGCTCCACACCGCACGAGTTCTTTGAATGCAACGGGGTTCTCCTGCTCAATAGCGATCATCAGTGCGGTCTTTGGCGTCGACAGATCCACGCTACGGTCAAAATCATTCTCGGTCGTTGAAAGAGATCTTGCGCTAGATCCGACGACGCCGGTATCGGCTTTCCCTTCTGTCCACGTGTTCAAATCTTGGCGATGACGCTTAAAAAGCTGGATTAGCCGCTCGTCACAATTATTCTGCAGCGCCACGTGCAAAGGAGTAAACCCTTCCAAATCCCAGCAGCCCGCATAGACATCCTCTTGGAAAAGCAAATCAACAACGTGCAGCATGTCTGCGCTCAGCGGCCAACGACACGCCAAGTGCAGGGGAGTGCTCCCACTTGGAACTGTTACTGCTTCGTAAACTTGACAGCAAATCGAAGAGATTTGTTTCGCATCGTGAGCTGAAACCGAGGTCGGTTCTCCTGTTTTCTTTCCGCTTGTTGCTGGTGAGATGTCTCGCTTGCCTCTGATCAGCTGCATCGCAAAGAGTATCTGGAGACTGTTGTAGGACGAGTTTGACGCGAGAGCTGCGTGGAGCGGGGTCTCGGAATTGGATCCGGTCGTTTTCGCCAACACCTGAGCCATTTCCACACATGAGCAGGGTGTTCTCACGTACAGAAACGCCAAAAACAAGCACAGAATGCTGCTTGTGGCTTCGCCTCCTGCAGCCGCGACGTGCAGAGGAGTGTACGAGTCGATATTGTGGTCTGTGACCACCAACGACGGAGACGATGCTAGATGGAACGACGATCGGTTGTGCGCGTGCTGGCTCTTCGATGACGAAGCGATAATCGAGATGTCTTCCGAGCGCCGCAAAATCCCACGAACGAGCGCTTCTTCTGCTTGCTGGAAGAAATCAACTTTCTCGAAAAAATCCTGATCAAAACTCTCCCTCAAATCGCTGCTGGATGACTTTTTCATCGTCTGCGATGAATACTTTGACGGCGAGCTTGCAACTGAGGTCATCAATCCCAGGTGCCGCAAATCCCCGTCACTTCTTGACTTCACACGGCATCGCTTCCGCTTCACTGGCGACATTTCTTTCTCAAACGCAAACTTGTCGTTGTCCTTGTCATCTTGGCGCTGAGCATCTTCCTCACCTTTGATGCTTGCTCCACTTAACTCGAGCCAGCAGATATTTTTTACGAGGATATGCAGTAGCGTCTCCTTCGTGACGAGGTGGCTCATGGTCATTTGGTTGTTGAAGAAATCCAGCAGAATGGCGGCGAGCTCGACTTGGCCAGCTTTGATTGCCAAGAGGCACACGGGAGCTCCAGTCTCGAGGTCTAGCCATTGCTTCTGGTCCCGCTCACGGCTACTCAAAGTTTCCTTTTTCACCAACTTCTCCGCGATCTTCACACTGAGCTCATACATCCCGTACCGGATCGCAAGAGCTAATGGCGATGCCCCATTCGAATCCACGGAAAGCAGATTGACTCCATAGGACACGAGCGACATCGCTGCGTGGTGTAAACCAGATTTGATCGCAACATGGAGAGGAGAATCACCGTCGCCGATCTTTTCGGTGTCTGTGGTGCTAGGTGAGTCGAACGTCGCTGCCTCGATAGACCATATGCAGTCTCCGATGTTTGGTGTTGCCCCAGCAGCTAGCAACAGCTCTACTACCTCTTGTTGGCGATACTTGATGGCCAACGTCAGCGGTGTGTCATTACCGCGACGGTCACGACTGTCGAAGCCAAGAGTGGTGACGAGGTTCCCACGCTCCGTGCTCATGGAGCTAAACGCCGACGAACGCTGAGGTCGATACAACTGGATAATTCGTGCGACAATCTGCACTGGCGCTCCAACTTTGATCGCTACATGCAGCGAGTTGTTCCCATGACGGTCGCAAGAGGTTGGATCAATCGCCTTGCAGTCAATGAGCTTGTCCACTAAACGCCACAATCTTCCTTTCAGCGCCAAGTGAAACACACTTTCGCCGCTCCCGTCGCAGCAGTGTATCAGTTGCGAGTCGACATACGACGACGACGATGCCAAAGAAGGAGTAACACTCGACATCGGTTTCGTCTCACCACTTGAACTTTGTGCCACTGTCGGGAAAAAGCTGGCGTTGTTGGTCCCGATATCCACAAGAAGCATCGCCAGCTCTTCTGCGTGTGGATGGTTCCTGGAAGTCTTGATCGCGATATGCAGTGCATTGTCACCGGCCGAATTCACGTGGTCGACGTATTTCAGGCACTTGCTCTTCGATATCTTCAGAAACGTTGTCAGGAGTTGTCGAGCACCTTCCACATCACCATAGCAGCTGAAGTACATCAGGAGATTCCACTGGTACTCGTCGTCTGCGATGACGCCACCGAATGGAAACACCACGCCGTCGATACTCTCTCGAACCATCAACAAACGCCGCGCAAGCATCTCGTCGTCAGGTCCGTACGCACTGGAGAATAGCACTTGGGTCGCAAACTTCCAGTGTAGGAGGCTGCGAGGATCAGCGCCTGCACGCACCAGAAGCTGCACCGTTGACTCAAACGACTGGGGCTTCCACTCGTCGCTTTGCAGGAATGCTAGTTGCAGCGGAGATAACGCAAAAGGCGGCACGTTCGGACTCGGGATGAGACAATATACGTCTAAGTTTGCACCGACCTGGATGAACTTTTGCAGTGACGCCACGTCTTGACCATTTGACAGCCCATATAGCATGGCGAACGTTGCAATCTGGATCACGATAGTCTTCAGATGGTCGCTGCTGTCACACCCAAGCATGAGCGACTTTGTCGTGTTCCCTCCATTCGAGGTAGGCTGCTTGAAATGCAGACTCAACGCTTGCTTCTTGGACGGATCACTCTCGTTCAGTTGCACGATCTGGAGTGAGAGAAGGGTTTGCAGAGGGTACCGCTTCGATTTCGCTGCATTAACCGCGCTGGATGAAGCACTGCTACTGGATCCAGAGACTGGTGTTGTGGAGTGAGGCTGGAGTAGCGGATTCGCGGGTGCTGGTCGAAAAGCTGACACATTCTTTTTACAGATCTCCAACTCGTTCCAACGCAAAAACAGATACCGAGTCTGCCAACGCCCGAGCCAATTCCTGGACTTCTTCATCACCTCCGCATGGAAATCTTGCAGCACAGGAGTGTTGCTGTTGGGATCAACTTCCTTCGCGGGCACTAAACTACTGGCGGTGACTGCAATCGAATGTCTGCCTGGCTGTGTCGGTGGAGGTCGGGTGAACGCGGGGAGACTTGACCGCTTCGACACAGCAGTTTGCAGCTTCGGTAGTTCGAGCTCGTCTTCTTGGCCGACTTTCCGCTTCGAGTGCTTCGCGTCGAGGGACTGCTCCTGCTCCAGCGGGAACGGGTCTTTCGCGAGCACCCGGGAGCTCGCGTGGTGCTTGAGCGCGTTCTTCAGCACGTCAAAGCTCACTGCTACTTGCTCGTCCTCTTCATTCACCTTCACCAACACGTCCAATGACTGCTGCTTGTCCTTTTCTGGAAGCTGCGACAGCAACAGCGTCCACAGCGACGCAAAGGACTGGGAGGACTGGTATTCGGGGAAATAGATCCCAAGGAAGCGCTGCAAAGCACCACGCTGCCACGTTTGGCTGCTTGTCTTGCATGGGTCGTTCTTTGTCTGCTGCTGCTGGATCTTCGCGGTAGAAACGCCGTCTTTGCCTGGAAACGCGTCGAACTTCGCTCGCAGCACCTCAAGGAACCCCTCGTGAAAGTCCTCAACAGGAGCCTCCGCCACTAGCGCCTTGCCTATATCCATACAATACGCACACATAAGCATATGCATATACGTTTACACTATGTGCAAATGTATCCATCCATGCAAACACATGCGCACGCCCCAAAGTGAATCCAAGCATCCAACCTCAACAGTCACGACTTACGTGCGTCGCCCAGCTGCTGTGCGCAGGTCGCGAGCGCGCGCTCCAGCTCGGCCGTCTCTGTCAGCGCCATCTCGCCCTCTAAGCGTCGCTGCTATCTGCTGCTACCTGCTGGCGTCGAGTGCTTCGCCGCGTCTCTTACTGCTGCGTCGCTCCGCCGCCTGCGAATTCTTTATGTTGTCTCAAAAAGAAATCGAGTCTTCTTGCTCGAAATACTACTGTATTATATACAATATCTACATATTTTAATAACTACACATCGTGGAGTTTATCCAGCTTTTACCCATTTATGCCTATGACCTCCTACCAGTATTTGAGTTTGACACGAGGGCGCAGTCGTCATTGCTATTACAACGTTATACTAGATGTTGAAGCCGACATAAGCAGCCCGAATTGCGAGGGTGTTATTTTGCCAGCTCTCGGATCCGAGCCAGATCAAGAGACTGAAGTCGATGGCAGCCAATCTGATATACAAGGAAAACACATCGCTGAGTTGTTTTAAAACCTTGTTGGCATGGGAGCGTATCAAGTTTGCTTGGTAAACGCACGTGTAGAAATCGTAGCCTGGCTGTTCAATGTCAACACTGACCTCCTGTAGCAATACCAACATATCAAATATGTTGGCCTCATAATGTATGATATCTATAATGTATGATATCTCCATATCCAGAAATTTGTGGTTTTTTGCTAACAGCAAATTTCCCCAGATATCCGGCATTTGGAGTATTTATCCGACACTCAAAACTGGTTTGTATATTTTTTAATATCGATACACCAAACCGGTACATACCGGTATTTTTTTTAATTATGTGGGCCACTCAGATTGAAAAAGCCATTTTTTTCACGCAAGTTGAACACCAAAATGCGGAGTCGCAGAGTCACTTGCGCGCACCTACCTGCTGTTCCGCTGTTCAAGGTAAAGCGTCCCCATCCGCGTGTGCCTCCACCCGCGACTGACTGACTGACTCGTTGCTCCACAGACGCGGTGTTCCCCGCAGCCTCCGTGCGCACGACTACCGTTTGAGCCAATGAATGCGCGAAATGGCGGAGCGCGATCGATACGCGAACAGTGTGAAGGCGGCAAACAAATAACCTTCGGTATCTCGGCGTGGTGCGCGGAGTCAGTGGGACTCATTTGGACTTTCGTCAGAGCCCCAGAGAGAATGGGTTGCGGCAGCCCCAGAGCGTCCCGCGTCGCGCCGTTGAATGATCTGTCTCGCAGCAATGCTATCGTCAAGAACGCCCGTCACACGATGTGGCTCACGTGGACATATACAGTAGCGCTGCACATCGCCACGAGCCTCTTCTTCTACGGCATGGCGAGGCTTCACTTACATTCGCAGCGTGCGAAATCTGGATTGTGCGATCCGGCTTTCCTTGGGCAGCCCGTCGACCGACGTCTTCTTCCCCGTGGTACTGACATGCAATGCCATCGCAATATGCCACGGTGGCTGTTTGCTGGAGATGAGACCATTCGGATCTACGCAGTACGTCTGTGTAGTATACGAAGTAAGCTGCAGCCAGAAAGGCATCCAAGGCACCAAAGACGAGCTGGACATCGAACTGAGACGGGTATACGCACCCAGTCTCGTGGGACTC
>JAASGK010000524.1:0-21848 GCA_023334195.1 Globisporangium emineosum
AAGCCTTTCGGACAAGTACGGTCGCAAGAAAGTGCTCATGGTCAGCGCGCTCTTCATGATCATCGGTGGCACGATCCAAGCCAGCACGTCGAGCGTTGGAGTGTTCATCGTCGGTCGTCTGCTCGCCGGTATCTCGTCTGGTTGCGCTACCGGCATGGTCGGTGGCTATGTGAACGAGATCGCGCCGCCAAACCTGCGCGGGAATTTCAGTGCCGGGTTGCAAATTTCAATTTCGAGCGGTACGCTGCTCGTCGTCTGCACGTTCTTCTTCGCCAACACCAACAGCGGCTGGCGCTACATCGCTGGTTTCCAGATCGTGTACGGCTTGTGCTTCTTGGTACTGGCGTCGTTCTTGCTGGTGGAAAGTCCCGCGTGGCTTCTCACAAAGGGCAAACACGACGAAGCCGCTCAAGTCATGGGACGGATCTACGGCGAGCAGCACGTAGCTCTCGCGTTCACGTGGTTCGAGCCTCAGCCCTCTGCTACGGACATCGAGTCGCCGCGCTCGGGATCGGAAGAACAAGAAATTGACTCTAGCCAACCACACAGCACAATGTCGTTGCTCTTCTCGACCCTCTTTCGCCGTCAGCTCATCGTCGCGATCGGTATTGCGTCCGCACAACAACTTTCTGGTATCAGCGCCGTGTTCTACTATTCCTCGAGCATCTTCAAGGACGCGGGGATCGGAGACGATCGCATCGGCAGCTTGATCGTCAACATCATGAATTTTCTGCCGACCTTCACAACCGGGTACTTGGCGACACGCTTTGGATACCGACGCATCATCCTATTTGGCTTCCTCGGCATGCTTGCAAGCGCGATTGGCATCACCATCGCGTTCCTCGTTGATATCGCAGCGCTCTCCATCGTCTTCACTGGCACTTACGTTGCGGTGTACTCGATGAGTCTCGGTCCTCTCATCTACGTCGTGACGGCCGATCTCTTCCCGGATGCGGTGCGCAGCACGGCAGTGTCGTTCTGCATCTTCTTCAACTGGCTGTCGAATCTTCTCACGGGAGTCACGTTCCCATACATCGCGGACGCGCTCAACGACTTTGGCTTCTTCCCATTCATCACCATTCTCGTGTTCTTCTACTTCTTCACACTCAAACTAGTGCCGGAGACTTCGGGCAAGACGAGCGACGAGATCCAAGCCGAGTTTCGCGCGCTGCGGGAAAAGAAGTCGTCCAATAGCACGGCGGGGGATGATTCGTCAGACTCCACGTAAACATCAACATTGCGTCAGGTGAATATATATAATAAATACATACCCCATTGAATTCCTCGATCTTTCTCATTCACTGCCCATTTGATCACAATGATGGATGGATGGAAAGCGATCGAATGAGACCACCACACTGTTCCTCTTCGTCCAAGTCAATCGAAAGTCTTTCCGTCCATCCGACCCGAAAGAGATGCTTCTCCCAGAGAGACTGCAGTCGAGGAAGAGTGGTCGCAACGCACTTCGCGGGTCCCTGCCTCTGCCTTCAGCTAGACACCCGCTGTGGCTTCTCAAGTTGGTGGTCGTGCTGTTGGCTCTCGTCTACTTCCTCAGTTCAGCGAGCATCCTCATCAACTGGAAAGACATGGGGGGAAAGCCGCCGGGAAAAACGTCAATTACAGCTCAGATCGAGTTCCGCTCCCCCAAGTTCCAATTTGAAAGCATGTGGGGAACTCAAGGAGTCTACCCAGCTTCTAATGAGCCATATCCGACGCGCGACCTCGAGAGCGCGGCAACGACGGACGACCTTGGCGAAAGAAATGATGGCCCTTGCGATTCAGTGCTTCATCCCACTGCGGTCTGGAAGAAGCACGAGTTCCAGTGTCTTGGCTGAGTGGAGACAGACGAAGACGGGGACGAAGTGGGGCGTCGCAAGTGCTGGCAGCGTGTGCGAGCCGGTGAGTCTGGCTTTTGCGAGATTCTGAACACCACATCAGGCGACGTCTTCCGCGTGATGCAAACGAGTCGCCTCAGCTTGAAGGAAGATGTGCGGTTCACGTGCCAGCTTGCCAAGGACTTTACCAACTTCAGACTTCCAGCTGCGTCGTATCAGCACGATCCGCCAATGGCACACGAGGAGATTGAAGGCTTCACAAATGGAATTGTAATGGCAGTTTACGATGACGTACTCCCAAGCGCGTACGTGAGCATTCACCTCTTGCGGATCAAAGGATGCCGCCTGCCGATTGAGCTGTGGTTTCGGTGCGACGAACTGTCAGGCGACAACCCCGTTCTTCAAGCATTCATAGAAGAATCTGGTCCAGTGTATCTGCGCCAAATCCACGACGAGCGCGTCGAGGGCTTCTATGTGAAGGCGCACGCTCTGTACTACTCGACTTCTCAAATGTGTTGGTGATGGACGCCGACAACTTTGCAATCCGTGATCCTTCGTCGGTCTTCTCATCAGTCGCGTTCAAGAAGCATGAAGCAGTGTTTTGGCTGGATTACTGGCGCCTCGGCAACACGATTTTCAATCTCCACGCACAGACCCTGCTCTGGTAATTGCTTTGGACTACGTCGACATGTTCGAGCAGGAAAGCGGCAAGTTCTTGTGAATCGACGCTCCAGTCGATCGATGCTTGAGATGCTCATGTTCTTTGCAATTCACAAGCCGAACCTCATGTCAAAGTTGCAGCTTGTGTGGGGTGATAAAGATCCGTTCCGCTTGGCGTGGCTGGTTCTGAAGCGAGATTTTTTCTTCAACGATAGGCGAATGCCTGGATCCTTGGGCATCGTCAACCATGAGAGACAACGGTTCTGCGGGACGAGCATGGTGCAATACGATATCGGCAGCGAAGATATGCTGTTCTTGCACAGGAACACCATCACGCTGACCGGACTCGACGACAAGAAGATATGGCAAGTTCTGCAAGAGTATCCGATGCAAAGCCACTACTTTCCAGAGGCGCTCCTGGTCATTCACTCGTTCAACGGACAGCGTCTTTTCAACGAGGCGTCGTGTTTTGGAATCAAGCGGTTCAAATATGTCCACGGAGTTCAAATGAGACGCATGACCGCAATCCAGAGCCTGGCGAGCGTCGAGATGATGATGATCACATTTGCAGGTTAAGCGTACTCATTTCTTTACCCCGCGATGAGTATCACAGCCCCGTTGATTACTCTTCCGTCAACCGATGACCAATCACTCTCCTGATGCTGTCAGTGAACTCAAAGTCGAAGAACGACTCGACAGACTTGAGTTTAGCTAGCTCCAGACGCTTTTCGAGCTGCAAAAATTCCATCGCTGCGTGTTCTCTCTCTTGGCTGAAATTGCTTTGCTTGTCTTCATCCGGGCGGTAGTGTTGGATAGATAAGTGATCGAACACGATTGCCTTCTGATACGAAATCTCCCTCAAACGCGTGGTATTTCGCGATCCGGTGAACATTGTGGCGCTCTGGTGGAGGAGGCCAAGTGCGCGTTCTTTTCTGTCGACCATGCTCTCTGTCGCTTTCCTATCGCCCTGTGCCAACGCGATTTTTGCAAGTACGAGTAAGCTTTCGCCGCGCAAGTTTATGTCTCCATGCTCCATTACCAGCGGCATTTGATCTTGGACAAGTGTATCGGCTTCCTTGGTCTTGCCCATCGACACGTAGATGTCGGCAACGACGAGATGAGCCTCAGCTAGGAGCAGATCATACTGTTGCTGTTCGCAAATCTGAGCAGCTTTCAAAACAGCGTTCAACGAACTGAATGGGGCTTCAGCTGCTGCAGCACTTTGGAGAACTTTGGCAGTTACTATCAACGCCTGCGCATGCAGGAAAGCCAGACCGTGGTCACTGCATGTTGTCCCAAGAGCTTCCAGCAACTCCAGACTCTGCGCCGGATCACCGACTTGCCACAAGAGCACGGCTTTTGCAAGAAGCGCCTCAATATGCGCCGGGAGATCTTTGTGGACTGAGGAAAGGTCGAGTAAGAGATTCAAGTGCAGTTTTGCTCGTTCAAACTGACCACTGCGAAGCGCCCACAGATAAAACAAGTGGTGCAATTTGCGCTGAATCGGTACTTGGTAGATCAATTCCCCGGCAGCTGTCGCATCGATGGTATCCACGAGGAAATACAGCCCTCGCGCATAAATGTTTGAGCCTTCCACGCCTTCTTCTCCAAGTTGGGATGCTGCTAAATTGCACACACCGAGAGCGATCTCGCATGCACTTGCGGTATCTTGGAAGCAAATGAAGTGCACTCGGTCAAAGACTGTCCCCAGTGTACGATGACCGAAGACTTGCCACCCCACCGCCGAAGAAAGATACAGCTTTCCACTTAACTTCCACACGTTATCAAGAATCCCATCGACCGACTTGACCCACCGCATCTCATTTCCAAGTCGCTCAGCTTGGTGGTTTGCGTTGCCTTGCTGTGCAGCAGCCATTTGCGGATTCACGTTTCCATGAAGTCCTCGATTTCCAGTACCGGATCCTGCATTGGTGATACCAGCTGTCGATGCCATAGCATTGACTGTTTGTACTGTTTCACGCAAGCGATGCCAAATCTGAAGTGGTCGAGGGGAGGGCGTCTGTGAAGCAAACACATGCGGCAAGTGATGTACGGCTGGGTGGGAGGAACTGGATAGATCGTTGGCGGATCCCCGCAGCAACTCACTCTCGATTTGCGTCAGCGAAGTAAGAACCTCAAGTGATGAGATCCGAAGCTCCTTCGCTCGTTCAATGCAACTCTCTAGCAGTCCCAGAACTTGCTCTTTTGTTTTCCCAAGCTTCAGATAGACCCGAATCAGCCACGACAGCGCGAACGCCACACATACGTGATCTCCATGGTGCTGTGCCACGCGAATCGCTTCTTGGATACTTTCGTATGCAGCTTGGTAATGGTCAAACATGATCTGAAGACCTGCGAGGTTGAGCGCCGCGTACTGGATCCCCGTCCCTTGGAAATGCAAACCATTCGAGCCCATTCCACCCAAAGGAGAGCCATCAGTACTGGGATTTCCATTTGCGTCCGTCATATTTGAGCCTTGCCGAGGGAACAGCTTCGACACTGAAAGCGCGATATCATGGTACTGGTGTAAGCTGTCCAGCGCACCTTGGTAGTCTCGGCGGTGCAAGTAATCCAAGTACTTTACGAACAGGACACTTGGATTCACCTTGTCTACTTCCCCCACGTGTCGAAGTTGAATACTGAATGGGTCGTTGTCCGCTCGCATGTTGCCATTCATCGCGCGCTCGCGCTCAATCGTCTGCATCATGTCGCTCAAGATGAAGTTCATCTGGTCGTGAGACCACACTGAGCTGTCATGCAGCCCTGTCCTGACAGGGGGAACTGAAAAATCAGCACTGCTCTTTGGTGGTGGGGGTGCAACTGAGGAAGGCGAACTACCACTTTGCGCTATTGGAGTGAATGCTGACGAGTGTATCGCAGACACTCTAGTCGGGATAGGAGACAGCAGCAAACTGTCATTCGCACCTCCTTTCCAAAGAAATTCAGCAGATTGTCCTGACGAGCTTTGTGATTGCGGTGATGCCGCGATATTCATCTCCATCGAGTCTTCCTCTTCTTCGGCGTCTTCGCTTTCGCCACTGAGAGCGTCACTTGTCGCTTCTTCACTTTGGTCTCCGCCGTCTTCGTCGGCTTGAGCGCGCTTTTCATTTTCCTGAAACTGCTCCACATAGCGCACAACGTCGTCGTAAAGTCTCGAGATGCCATCAAACAGCAGCCTATTGACCGCGAGAAGGAACTTCCGCACAAACAGACCAAGCAGACTCTTGCGCATCAGGAGCGAGCTGGTCGAGTCTCCGCTTGCGTCTTCTCCGCTGCCGGCTTGACTGAGCGGTGCGACGCATTCCGCGACGCGATCAACCACGTTGCTCACTGCGTCAGGCGAGTCAATTGTCGAGAGGATCCCAACGAGGACCGTCGACAGAATCATAAAGTCGCTCTGATCTTCTACGCGGCGCTGCAATCTCCTCAGCAAGCTCGACAAGGTCGTGAAGAGCATACCTGTGCACACAAGAAAAGAATTCGTACCAACATGTTAGATATTATGTTTTCCGCATCAGTCTTTAGCCACAGCATGCACACACCATCCGTGGTGTCTCCACGCTCTTGCTCGTCATCCGCTGGCTGCATCGGGTGCTGGAGTTCTTCCACGAGGAAGAGCGCGAGCGCGTTGAGCGACGACTTGGAGATCACCGTGCGCTGCTCCAGTGGCTCCTCCTGCTCGGCGTCGACTTTTGCAGACGCGTCTTCTCTGCGCGCGTCTTCTTGGTGTTGCCGCACGAGCTCCGCCACGAGGATGCTCACGCTCAGCACGTAGCTGTTGGCGACCCACGGCCGCATGATCGCTCGTCTGTCTGAAGATTGCAGAATGTGGAATGCGGGAAATGCGGAATTCAACACAACCAGTGAGATTTTGAATAGAAAATTAGAGGCAATAGTGTGAATTGAAGGAATTCGCACACTTCAATAGTAATTTGAAGGTGTGATTCTTCATCGGAAAATGTCCATATCAAGGTGTGATGCGCATGAACGATTCGCATAACAAGGTAGCTTGGGACTTGAGAAACAAATTGTAATTGGCCAAAATTATATATCCTGGCGTATAATTGGCTGAAATGCGCCTTCAAGCGTGGTGCTCGCTGCCGCACGGATTCAATCCGTGTGTGCGCGCGAGCTTTCCTTTGGCCACTTCCACCGACCGACTTGCAAGCAAGAGCGCCAGCCACACACGTGCGTGCAGGCAGCCGAGCCAGCCCCAGCAATCATTTCCGCCGCCACGCCGCCGCTGCCTGCTCCCCCACGGCCGCGCGGAGCTGAGAACGATGCGCCGCTGGCCGTCCCCATGAGCGTGTCGACAGCCACCGCCGCCACCAGCACAAGCAGCAGCAGTCTCTCCTCCGCGTCGCCGTCGTTCTCGCCGCACGCGCATTCCATCGAGAGTAATAACAATGGCGCGTTGAACCCGCTTCTAGCGCTGCAGGTCGTGGTCGCAGGCGAAATGGCGCCGATCAAGCAACGCAGCAAAGCCGCGCAGCAGCTCGAAACCTACTTCCAGGCGCTCCCGCCATCTGCGACGCTCTACATGTCATACGAGCCGTACCTCTCGGTGCTCGTGGAGATCGCGACGGCGCCAACCAAGGCGACGAAAGAAGTCCAGGAGAACGTGTCACTCATGCTCAAGGCGCTCACTAGCCACAGCCCGCACAAGTAAGTTTGTATATGATGCGACTGGAATGTTACTGCAATCAGCAACCAAAGTTGAAGCAGTTGTTTTGATGCATCTATGACATTGTGTTGATTGATGCTCTGTTGCAGATTTGTCGAATGGGTAACACAGAATCTGCATGCACATCCAGGGCACGAAGTGTGGTTCGTAGATTGGATTTGCAGTTTGCTGGTCGAAACCGAATGTCGGATACCACTTGTCGATGCCAACGCGGACGATGGCGATACAAAGCACGACCAACTACGAAGCGTTTGGAGAGAAAAGACGATGGAGTTTCTAGAGTTCGACACTGCGGTCACGCGAGCATTCGGTTTGTGGCGAACAATCCTGGACTACACGATCGACCCCCCCGTCGTGTCACAGATTGTCCAAGGACTCCGGTACCTGCTGAAATTAGATGGAGGCGACGGCAGAGTCGTGTTCCAGTGGCAGGCGATTGTCCTGAAAAAACTGCAGCCGCATTTCGTTGACATCGCGGATGTTTTGATTGGCTGGGCAATGAACGCAAGTCCGCGAAGTCCATTGCGGTAAGAATGAGTGGCAGGCTTTATACGAATGATCTCTATGAATCTTTCTTAACAGTTCTTTTCTGGACTTTCAGGGAAGACATTGTATCGCTACTGGAAGAACTACGGCAGCTATGGGTAGATAACAGTGTGTTCAGTACCCAACTGCTGTCCTCTTTCGCAAATGTGAGTGCCACGTCTTGCTTGCCTATTTATGGGTGTGACACAACCGTTCTCATTGTGTCCAATCTGCATTTGATAGGATATTATCGCATTGTCAGCATCGAGTACACCACTTGCCTCTGATGACAGCATTCGCCTCAACACTTTGATGGTGTGCTTCATGATGGTTGCGCAGTGTGTCCCTGATCTCGGTGAGTCAATATCGTCATTATACTTGCCTTTTCCCCTTTGTTTCTAATCGTGTTTCGATGTGCTCAATCAGCGTTAGCAGCATCAGAAGGAGAATTGAATGCCCTCGCAAAGGTCATTCAATGCGCTGTGTCATCTCGCCATGGCGCTTATTCGTAAGTTCTGAAGGCATAGTTTTCAGCTGCAATGGGAACATATATCATCTCCCTCTGCCGCTCGACTAACTTTGATTGCTTTGGTGATCAGGGTGTACTGTCTTTCAAAATGCGCGGAGTATCAGCTATCGATGTCGTCAGCAGAGCCAAGACGATTCTTGCCACTCGTGGTCGTATCAGTCCGATTTCTGCTGACCCAAACAGCCTTTCTCTCGAGAAATCATGACTGTGAGGTTGATGGCGTTTCGTGCATTCTCGAGAAATCACTGAAGATGTTACGAAGTGGGGTTATGGCGGCTCAAGATAAGGTTCAGTGTCGAATCCACGCCGTTGGGTTACTGAACGACACAATTCAACTGGCTGGAGGGAATTCCAAGGGCAACATTCAAGTCGAAAAGGTGATCGAAGCGTTGCTTTCGTTCTCGTGCCTCAACACTCCAAAACTTCTGACTCAGTTGGTCATCGGTCTCGTGCGAACTGGAGGTGCAGAAGGATTAAAGGTAATCTGAAGATGGCAACATCCAGGTCTGTCAGTAGAAATAATACTGACTCGGGCTGCTGTCTGTGATTTTAGATTCTCGCAGAGGACGCGCTTGGAAGCATTGCTAAGCTGAGCCCAGAAAGACGGAGCTACAGCTTGCTCTGTGCAGCATGCTTCGTAATCGCTATAAGAAGACTCAGCTTCAGCTTGTTTCAAGATGATGAACGTTTTTTTAGGGACATTCTCCAGAATTTGACGAGAAGATGGACGTCGTCGAGCACCTATTCCAACAAACACCGCTGGCATTTCCGAATCCTGTTCAAGATCTCGCGTGCTTGCGTACGCAAATTCGGATCTCCAGCGGTCAACAATTCAAATGTTGCATTGCTTGTTGACGAGCTGAGCATCAGCATGCTTCGGTTGGCTACGGGCGATGTACCAAACGGTGAAAGCGCTGCTGCTGTTCCATACCTCACTGAAACCGAAGCGCTTGAGCTGATGGAGTCCCTGTTGTCGGGAGAAACGCTGATGCCGCGACTTCCCCCCAAGCTTCTTTTGCTGATAACCAACAAAGTCAAGATGGCGATTCGAGGATCCAAAACCGAAACCCGTGATTGCTGTGTTCGTATTATCAAAGTGCTGGCGTCTCGATGCGGAATATCAGCTCTTGGGCCAGTGCTTTTTGAGATCGCGATGGATTTGGTGCTTGATCCCGATCAAGGAATTGGTATCTCCGCCACAGCCGAGATATTACCAAAACTGGCGAGTGGGATGCTGGTGTCGCGGGAACCATCAAGTCATCCGAGTCATGTCACCAAGCCAGACTGCTCAAGTTTTTCTGCGTCAGATTTTGCAAGTATTACAGCACTTTTGAGCAAGAAAGAGAGTCATCAGGGCGAATGGCACCGAAGGTGCACAGCGATTCAAGCACGGGCAAGCGGATCGGATGAGACAACTGAGTGCAGCAAGCCGACAAACTCTTTTCTTCTTCTCAAGACAGTCCGACAAGCAGCAGTTTGGTGTGTCCAAAACAGGCTGCGAACACATTTCGGAGGACCAGTTGAGACGTTTTTGAGCATTGAACATCTTTTGAAGGGGTACACAACTGCCGATGCGAAGGAAGCACGACATGCGGGAACTCAAGAGTTTGATGACGAGAAATCTAGCAAGGGTCGAACTACTCTTGCTAGAAATATATCCAAGCTGATGCTGCTGGAGTTTGTAAGTGCATTAGAAATGTACATCTCAAACGCAGCATTTACGTCGGAGGAAGATCAGAGCAACCCAGAAAGCGAGTCGCACAAGACCCATCTGTTTTACAGGGCGAACAAAAAAGTTTGTGAGGATTGGTTGAGCAGATATCGACCTCGTCTCCTGGAAATCTCCAACTCTCTCTCGCATCCTGAACTCTCCAGACACCACGGGTACGCGATTGTTACTGGCTTGGTGCGCAAATTGACCCGGATGTTGATGTCACACCACCTTCAAGTACCAGCAGCCGAGTGGAGTCGAGATATTGAGCTATCCGTCAAGGATCTGGACAGTGTGCTGTTTTCTCTCTGCAGAAACTACTGCGAAACAAAAGATGTTGATTCGATCGTCGGCTTTGGAGTGTGGCGAGACTCTCTCTCGTCGACCATCACTAGCCGTTCGCAAGCGATGGCAAATGCTGGTGTGGATGTGGGCGAGCGTTGGGTGTTGCCGATCTTTCCATGGCTCAAAGGGACCAGCTTGGAGGCTGAGATGCGATACGAAGATGCAGTGGCAGAGTATGAAGCAATTGTGAGCAGTTTTCTCTCTTCTTCGTCGTCGAACGAAGCAAATGCAGAGCGTGTGGTTGAGATATTGGAAAATCCAATCAGACTTCTTCGAATGTCACATCACGCGCTTATCGGTTGTCTCAAGCAATGTGCCAAGTGCTACGCAGCCGTCAGGGACTGGACCAAACTGCGAGTGTTTGTGACGAACTTTGTCAATGCCATGGCAGCGATAGAGGATCGTGCGCATTCCATGGAGGGCTGTCGAAGTATTTTCGAATGCTACAATGTGTGGAAGAACGAGCTCCCCTTGATTTCGGTTCTTGAAGCCACAGAGCTTGAAGAGCCTGCACCCTTCCGTAGCTGGGCGTCAGCCCAACCACGAAAATCTAGTGCGATGCAAGCCTGGGGAATTCTCGACGAATTTGATCGACCGATCATCAAATCTCGGAACTCGAAGCAAATTGTGACAGCAGACCACTCTCAACTGACAGAAGACTTGGTTCGTATGGCACTACAACCAGATTCGTCCAACCCCATCGCCGGTGAGTTGATTGGGAAAGAAGTCGAGCGGCTTCTTCTTCAAGTTGGCATGCTGTCGATGGACCACCAAAATGCCTCAGTGTTAACGGGATTTGAGAACATTGCTCACCTGCTCAACGGGAAAACGGAGCTGAATCATGCAAGCCTTGACTCAGGGTCATGGGGCAAGGCGTATTTCGGCGTGAAATCAACACGCCTGGCTCAAGCCTCGACTACTGATTTCCAATCAAGTGATATTTGCGGGAAATACCTCGTCGAAGTTGCGAAGCTAGCTCGAAAGCAGAGAAACTTTGTGCTTGCAGACCACTTGTTGAAAGAAGCGGCAACAATTATGTCTGAGCGTCATCGTGGCACCCTCATGTCGGAGAAATCCGACCTGCTTGCTTCGCTAGGCTGTCATGATGAAGCAACCAGTTTACTCCAAGCGCTATGCGAGGAAACTGCGAACTCAATTCGGAGCGGGGCTGATGGACTTCTGGACGATATCAGTATTCAACCGCTACTTCGTCTTGCAAAAGCTTGTGATCAAACGCAAACGCTTGATCAGGTCTCTCTAGCGACACAGTTGATTGATTGTACCGGACTTCACCTTGGTCCATTGGACGGGTTGAATGGACTGGAGGTACTTGAAACACTACTGGCTGCTACTGATCAGTCCCAAGAGATAAAGGGACAGTATCTTGCGATCGCAGTCAAGGGTGCGTCAAACTCATGCCAAGCATGGCTGGAGTACAGCGACTGGTGTTATGCCAAAGCGAAGCACGAAATGGAACGTATCGCGACCCAAAACGGATACATTGATCTGAATCCAGCAGAGGAGGTCCATCTCGTTCAACAACTGGATGCTTTGAACTTGGGCAAAGCGGATCGTGATGCAGTGGTTCGCTGTTTCCTTCATTTGATGGAAAATGGCGGTCTCATTGCCAATCGACATGACAAGTTTCGACAACTCTGCATTCTTCGGTCACCAATGAGCGTGGACAATGCTGCAATTGTCCAGATTGTGTCGCTACAGACGACCTGTCATTTGCGAGCTCTCCGCTTTCACAAGCTCGCCGCGGAAGGATATGGGAAATACCTGGTTGCTCAAACTGGAAGCTCTGGTTCATCGACTGTTCGCAGTCAAACGATCACTGTCACACTTCGTGTATTACGACTCCTGACAAAATTTGGTGCGGAAAAAGACGTGGTAGACGTGATCGAAGGTACCTTCACACATGGTCCAGTTACTCCATGGCGTCAAGTCGTCCCTCAGCTTCTGGCACGAGCGGCACACCCGCTCCCTGGGGTCTCGTCTCTGATTTGCAAGATGCTCAAACGATTAGCGCATCACTCACCTCATTTGGTAGTGTATCCAGCTGTGGTCGACGCACAAACAACGAGCTGGACGCAAAAAGGTGAATCCTCTGAGCATGACAAACGAGGAAAGCTGCAAGACGTTCTCAACGAGCTGAATTCAGTATCAGGGGAGTTGGTCAGTGGAGTCCAGCTGCTAGTGTCCGAATTGCGGCGAATTTCGATTCTGTGGGATGAGGCTTGGATTAGCACTCTCGTCAAGTTATCAGCAGATGTGTCACGACGATCGAGTACGCTGGAAAAGGAGGCTGTACGCGTGGAGAGAAACTCTTCATTGTCATTGGAAGAGAAGAACGATTTGGCGCGGCGCAAGTTTGTTGCAATCATGAAACCAATTCTAGTGTCAATTGAAAGGCTTTGGGAAGATACCTGCGGAAGGGCTGGGAAACAGAGCACTCTGACGCCCCACGAGCGATTTTTCCTGCACCAGTACGGTGGGTTAATCACTGACGCGACACAGCAACTTCGTGACACGTGCAATGCGGACACACTCTTCGACACCAGTGTTGGACTTCCAGGGCCAAACTTCATTTGGAATCCGTTTACGGAGATTCTGAAGTCCCTTCAGAACTCGACAGGACGAAACGACAGTCTACCTCTTCAGCAAATATCTCCCGCGATGGCGTTAATATCGAAGAAGCATTTCTCAATCAACATGCCTGGGGTGCTGTCCGCCAGAGCGGATAGTACGTTCGATCCCATTTCAGTGCAAGAAATTCGCTCGACTGTGATGGTGCTGCGAACGAAGACGAAGCCGAAGTGTTTGGAGTTTGTTGGCTCAGATGGAAATTCGTACAAGTATTTGCTGAAAGCACGAGAAGATCTGCGTCTTGATGAGCGAATTATGCAGTTTCTGAAGACAGTGAACGAATTTTTGAAAGCAGACAGTTTCGCGTCGGCTCGGGACTTGTCCGCGCAAAACTACAGTGTGATCCCTCTATCTCAAGATTCCGGTCTGATTCAAATGGTACCAGACGTGACTCCGATGTTCCAAGTTTTTACAAACTGGAGCGAGCAATCCAACATTGCTCGAAATGTGCCTGCTTCTTCTCCCACCAAGGTTCCAGGAAGCTCGAGCAGTGCCCATGCAGCGCCTCAGCAATCACCGACAGCTGCGTTCTACATGAAACTCAAGCAGTACGGAATCATCGATGTGTCTCCAAACCAGCGGTCGCATTGGCCAGAGTCCATCTTGAAACAAGTGTACCACGATCTCGTCGCACAGAGACCGCGGAACGTGCTGCAGCAGGAAATCTTGCTGGGCAGCGGTGATTTACGTGAAAGCTGGTCAAAGACAGCTCGCTTGAGCAAATCTCTGGCTGTGATGTCCGCTCTGGGCTACATTATTGGACTTGGCGATCGTCACTTGGACAACATATTGCTGTGCACCAAAAGCGGAGACGTCTTGCACATTGATTACAACGTGTGCTTCGACAAAGGATTGAAGTTGAAGGTCCCCGAAATCGTGCCTTTCCGATTGACACCGATGCTTCAAGATGCTCTCGGGTTAACTGGAGTTGAAGGGAAGTTCCGCGTGGCCTTTGAGACTACTCTCCGCATTGTGCGTGCGAACGACGCTCGCGAATCATTGTTGACGTTGTTGGAAGCGTTTGTGTACGACCCGCTCGTGGATTGGACTGCCGAAGATAGCAGGCGCGGAGGATCGGAAGATTTGAAGTCGCGTTTAGAGGTGAACGTGAATTTGTCGCTGTTTCTTTCCCGAGCCGAAGAGCGACGACACGATGCCACTGCATTTGAGCATCAACTGGATTCAATGTTGACTGAATTGTCACGCGGTCTTGATGCTGTGCCTACTCAAGTGTCGGAGTTGTTCAGTGATACTGCCGAATTGGGGAAGCTGGAGAAAGAGGAAGAAAAATTGGCTGCTGAGGTGGCCAGTCTGGAGGAGAAGCTATCAGAATGCGAATCGCTCCAGACGAGAAGTTTCCCCGAATTTGATATTGCGAGCTCAACATACGATGAAATCAAGGCAAAACTGTCCGGGTTTGCGAATCAGTGCGCCTCAAGACACCACCAGATCGAGATATGGAGGGGAAAATGTGCAAGTTTCCCCAGCACACAAACGTTTGCGACTGTGATCGCATCCACTGTGCATTCATCCTTTTCATCTCTTTGTGGGAGATTGTGCGAAGCGGCTTCAACGGCACGAGGTATCATCCTTCCAAGGGAGCTCCTGGCGTCACTGCATGCGAAGTGTCAGGTGGTCGATGCAGGTGTCGCTCATTTGAGATACTCACTGGAGCTAGTGATGAACAGTTTGCATCCGTGGTTGCTCTCCTACAGTCGTTCGCGAGAAGATGTCGACAAATACGTGCTCATGAAAACCGGATCTCAAGACAACAACATATACTGGCTGTGGTGGAAACGGTGTGAAGAGTATCTGCAGCTGGCAGAGGCGGGCGATGTGAAGGCAGGCAGTAATTTGCTCGCATCCTCACTCCACTCACCGTCGTCGTTGGTTGCCAATCCTGTTGAAATCGCCGAATCTGTCACAATGGTCCAGATTCTCGGCGAGCTCGAACAAAATCTGACTGTCGAATTAGCCTTTGACAGTGAGCGATCATCCACCGAAGCCAACTTTCAAGACCAGCTTCAGCACATTTTTACTGCTCTCTCGGACATGAAACTTTCGAATGCCCAAGGGCAACGTTTGCTAAAGCTGACAGGAGCGACGTGGATTGTGTCCAGGCTCGGTTGGGATCAGCGTGCGAGTTCCGAAGAGAGAACTGTGGAAACTAGGTTCCGACCACCTGTCCTCGTCGACAATGCTCTCTTCCGTTCCCTGCTTGAAGATGCGAAAGCGTGCACAACACTTTTAGATCTCGTGATGATCCCGAAAGGAGCGATGAAAAAAAGTCGAGCCGCCGACGTTTTGAACGGCACTGTCGTTAGCCAGCAGCAAAAGGAAAATGCCAGCAGTACGCCAAAAGCGCTGAGAAGGTTTGTCCAAGTACTGGATACTATGCAAGATGTCTTCGTCGCGATCCACGACAATTTCGTGCTGGATGTCCATGGAAATCATCTCAAGCGCGGCGCGATGAATTTGTGCGTATCGCTCCTCTCGGACAGGCTAAGTTCGAGCAGGTCGACTCAAGATATTTTCGATATGGCGTCCAGTTCGGCTAGTGCTTCCCTGACCGACCAGTCTCTCGCAGCAGCCTTGGAAGAGAGTTCCAGTATTCGTACCGTTTTGAGGTCGATTTCAACTTTACTCGAGCATTTCAAGTTGCTGAAAGAGAGTATCCCGTGCGTTCAAGGACTCTCTGAGTTGGAACTGTCGACTTGGATTCGACTAACTCTCACACTCAGCAACGTTTGTGCTACTGATGAACCCGGCTCACAGTCAGCGAGTGGTGCCATCACGGTACTTTTCGTTGCTCACGTGACCAGCTTTATGCGAGATCATCTTGTGGCGCCATTCGAGCGAATTCTGTCCGACATTATCTCTCACGAGTGGAAGTTTGGATTTGATGCGTTCGCTGAGAAGACTACTCTGTCTGAAAACTGGAGTCACTTTGCTACGTCGCAAATCCCCGAGATTTTCCCGTCAACGTCGGCACTTTCTGCTGACCCTCAGAGCTCCTTCAACAGAATGGAAGCCGCCGTTGCGGAGCTCATGAGTACTAGTGGCAAGTATTGCGTTCAGGTGTGGAGGCGATCAGCGTCAGAGAAATGGGCGCTTGGCATTGGTGATCTGTACCGATATCATCGCTGCCGACTTTGGTATTCTTTCTGGTTTTCGGGACAAGTACCAACCAGCGAATATTCGGGCCAAATGACCCAATCGCAGCTTCTTGCATCTTTGCCTGCTTTTACTGCGGAACTGAGTAGACTGTCGGGCGAGCAAGGTGCGCTGGGTTCGCTTGTTCTCGAGCTGGCACAGCAGCTGGAATACGTCGCGTCTCAAGTGGGGATTTCAAGTACGGGCGCGAACTTCCATGGTCAAGTGCAAGCGTGCTACTCTCAAGTGTCGTCGTTGTTCGAGTACGTCCGTGACCTCGCAGATCTCCTGCAAGGTATCAGTATTGTTGAAACATCAACTGGTGAATTTGGACAAAGTCGTGGTGTACCGACGGAGCTGGAAGTGGATGTGATCGGACGAGTGATGCTGCAAGAAGGCATTGAAGCGGCACAAAGCTTCAACAGTGTGCGTTTGCAGATGCTTGAAAAGTCTGCTGTCGCAGACCGGCTCAAAGAAGAATTGGCGGAAAAGAGATCGTCTCTTCAGATTGCTGTGGAAGCGAAAGAAACTCTCACGCGAAATCTGCGAAGTCTGTGCCAAGAAAGAGAAGAGACAATTGCAGCTACAGCCAACGGTATCGCTCAACGAGTGAAACATGTGATGGCGCTTCTGAAGGCGTTCGATAAATTCAAGGTTTCAAGCCGAGAGAAAGTTGGAAACGAAGAGGTTTTACCAGCCATGACGGAATCGAGTGCTTTAAAGAACCGCCGGCGTAAAAGTGGGATGGCGCCAAAAGCAGGGTCCGAGGCAGACCAAGGACAACTCTCCACTTTTTCATTCATGGAGAACGAGCGATTGGTGAAGATCCTCTTGCGAAACATCAAATCGGCGGATCATTTGAAGATCCTTGAAGGTGTCCTCGACAAGCACGAAACGAATAGTTCCACTCTTCATGGAGTCATCGCGTCAGTTGACAATGCACTCCACCAGTATGTCTCGAGCATCCAGCCTTCTCTATTCGCCCAAGATTCATTGAACGGTCTTTCATTCAGCGAAAGTAGCGTACAATCATCGTTTTTGGTCGCAGCACAGCGTTTAACAAGCACCGACGCAGCATCTCCGAGCGGCAATGCGAAAGTAAATAGCCTGACATCAGCCACACCATCGTCACAGCCGCGGTCACACGACATGGTGAAGGCGTTGATGAACATGAAAGGGGCACTGGTTATCGAAAGGAAAGCGGACGCTGAGCAAACAGAAAGCAACTTGCTCGATATTGCAAACAAGCTCGCGAAAGTCTGCTTCAAGTTGTTCTTTGAGGCGACAGACATGGCCGACCGCCTTTCGTCGCTTGAAAAGGCTCCGTCCGGAGAAAGTGGTGAAGAAGAAGATGCACTTGCTGATGCTCACGACGATGGAGAAGATTTCAACGTGGTTCTCAACGGTGAAGTCACTTCAACAAGCAGTGCTGGCAATGCCGGCGCTGATTCAGATGGTGATCTCAACAATGAAGAGAAACCTGGGTCCACCAACGAAGCGCACGTTCAGGTGAAGAACCGTTACGGTATGCAAGTGCTCAAGCGGGTTGAAGAGAAACTTTGCGGTCAAGTGATGGAGCACGGTCAACCTCGCACTCTAACCGTTGAGGAGCAGGCAAGCTGGCTGATCGAATCAGCGACGAAGGCTGACAACTTGTGCGTGATGTATGAAGGATGGACCCCCTGGATCTAGCTGACAAGAACCACCCATAGTGAAGAGATGATGCTTCCACACGAGGATCGCCAAGAAGAGTAATGCCACAGCCAACACAACACCTCGATGAAGTGGTCATAATCAACAGCTTTGCATTTTGAGCTTATGTTGTGATGACACTTGGAAATGTGAGCAAATGCACAACATTGTTGCCTCTTTCTTTTACCACAGCATGACAAGGTTGAAGACAGCGGTCTCTATTAGATTAATTTTCTTTTTTCTGTTCAGCCGAAGCTGCCGACACGACCTCCTCCATCACACGGTGTTGCAGCGCCTCGTACTCTTCTTTGGCAAACTCGAGGAACTGTTTGCTGTCGATGCCAACACTTGGGTCCACGAGCACGTTCAGTCCGAGGTCGTCGCCGACCGAGAGGATCGCGATGCCGAGGTTCACAGTCGGCGGCGGCGGCACGAATCCGTAGAACCCGACGATGCGGTGGCCGCACATACTCATCTCGAACGAGCTGCCGCGCACATTTGAGATGGCGACCGACATGCGCGAGCCCGTGAAGCGAACGACAGCCTTCATCAAAGAAGTGGGGAGCTTCGCGACCACGTCGCTCAGCAGGTACGTAAAATTCTTTTCCAGCGAGTTCTTGGCTTCGTTCATGCCGCGCTTGATCAGCGTGAGTCGCTTCACCGTGTCTTCGACGCCGACAGGAAAATCCAGAACTAACGCTGAGAACTTGTTGTGCGCCGACTGGATCACTTCGGTCGTCGAGCGCATGTCCACGGGCACGGCGGCACGCACCACGAGCCCCGGAGCCACTTGCTGACCAGACGCCAGCATCGCCTTGCGCATCGCGCCGGCGACGCAGTTGAGCATGATGTCGTTGACCGTCGCGTTGTACTTTTTGCCGATCTGCTTGGTGGTCGCAACGCTGTACTGGACAGTGTATGAGAGGCGCTTGGCGGTGCCGCCCGGCTTCTTGAACATCGTCACGGGCTCCGAGCGGAGGATCAGGATCAGCGCTTTCTTCACGATCACGTAGAGTGACCACGAGCAAAGCGTGAAGATGAGTCCCACGTCCTTTACCACCTGACGCAGCTGCTTCTTTGGCTTAGAGCCGTTCTTCGAGTTGCTACTGCGCTCCTGCACTTTGCGGATCATCTCGTCGAACTGGTTCTTGTTGTCGCTGAGACGCACCATCGCGGTGGACAGCGACGCGCCGTCACCAATGCAGTGATGTACTTTCCAAGCGATGTTCGTGACTTCCTGGTCTTCGTCGTTCGGGTCGACGATCACGTGTACCTCCCAGAGCGGCTTGGAGAAGTCCAGCGGACTATTGACGAGTGACTCGATGTACTCGAGCGGGTTCTCGCCCTTGCTCAGCACGTGCGAGAAGATGTTGCGGCTGACGTCGTAGTCCGGGATCTCCACGAACGTGTGCTCGTTGTCAGCCACGACCGACCGGAAGCGCGTGAAGAACGGGTCTTCCAGCATGCGCTTCTGCAAACGCTCCACGAGCTGCTGCTTGGAGACCCGGCCGTTGACCTTGAGCACGCTCACGGGGATCGACAGGTTCGTGTCGATCTCCGATACGAGCGTGGTCATGCCGATGCTGGACATCTTGCGGCGCAGGTGGGGCTTGGAGGACGTTGCCGCTTGTTGCGCGGCGGCATGCTCGCGGATCCGCTTGAAGCGCAGCGCGACCCAGACGAGCACGAGCGCACCGAGCACGAGCAGTACGGCCTGGTGCTGCGGCGGGCCCTGGAAGAGGAGCTGCAGGTACTCGCTCGCGAGAGACGACATGGTTCACGCTGGTTGGTGGGTCTTGAGTAACTGGTTGCTGGCGGCGAGATGGTGATTGAGAAAGTGATTGAGAAAGCGATTGTGACTAAAGAGCGACGTTGGACTCGCGAGTTCGGCGGTTTTGACAGAATCATCCTTCTGTTGTGACACTTGGGTGCGAAAGGGTGTGCGAAAAACGTGTTCTATTTTTCGAAATGGGTCGGATCTGAATCTGAGACAGAGCGTGCAAGTCACATCGTCGGTGGCAACATATTGTGGTATCAGTCTGTTTACACTTGTGGATATCGACAGTATGACAGCGAGTGGCTACTGACACTTTCATATTTCTGGCTACTGCCACTCGCGAGTGTTGACGTTAAAGGATATTTGGGGTCAACATTTGACAACCTGATGTGTTGGTTGATGGGGTCAGGTCGTGACGACGCCACTGTCATGCGCTACCTTGCGCAGTTTTACGCCTCAAAGAGCTCCATCATTCCAGATCAGTCAATCCTCCACGTCGGCTACGAGCTGCCGGCGAGGTCTTTGACCAGGACCAACTCGGTGGGGCCACGTTCACGAGGGGAACGGACAGAATGGAGGCTCAGTATAGGTGCTGAAGGTCCATCGGCGAGCGACGTCTGATGGCTACGAAGCGCTCACGGATACTATATGTATGCTGGTTTGTAGATCCCCCAACGCCGATTGCCACACTTACGAGACTGGAGATGGAGCCGCTCGAGTGTGGAATACACAACATGCACTCGCCCGCAGTGGCGAAACAGAGCAAGGTCATGGCTCGCGAGGCGACTCTCGCGCAGGCGAGCAGTAACGGCAATAGCAAGAAGAAGTAGACCAAAGAGCTGGCGGAATCGAGCGCCCGGGACCTCTGGGTCACACGGACTGCGATTCGAGAACATTGTCCAAACGACGCGTGCTCACTGCTTCTCACGGTGATCGTGTTAGAGCACACAACACAATACGCCTCCGGGGGTAGTGCTTGGGATGGATATTGCTGGTCGTTTAAGCGTTCCTCAATACACCTCATTATCATCATCATCATCATTAGAGCACACAACCATGCATGCTTGACTAATTTTTAGATGGACAATGAGATCCCCACGGCTTACGGCATTGCAAGCGGTCCCCCAGATGCTCAACATTGGGAGAGTTTTCCATACATATAGGTTGCTGTGGCCAATCAGTGCAACGCAGTTGCGGAGATCACACTCATCGACGTGGTTCCGGATCTTCTATCGGGACATCATCAACAACACCAACCAGCCTTTCAAAATCCCACCTGGGGGTGACTGCGGGTGGTTTTTTTTCGAACACACCAGAGATGTGTGAGGGAACTCGTTGCATCGGTGTCCTATTCTTCTCGAGTGTTCTACGTTGGTACATTTCCTCCACACCGCAAGTGCACCCACCAACCATTGCGCCGGGAAGAAGAGTGTATCTTTTGCCATTCTCTAGCAAGCAACTTGAGGTGAGAGTATTGGTGGGATCTCAGTGGTCTCATGAAGTTGCTTGTAATTTGATCTTCAGATAACATTCGAACAACATATTTCAGAAATGTTATCTATATATTCTCTAGATATCGAAAAATGTTGATGGAAGGCGAATACGGTTGTTGTCCGTAGAGGTCTCACGAGCGGTGTGTCTGTCCTTGGCTCACAATAATTTATTGATTCTGGAAACATTCCAGAATACATACCCATTAGATGTATCAGTAAATCCGTGACACAATCCGGAATGACTGATTTACACTGGACTTATTGTTCATTCCGGATTGGGAGTAGTACAGTGGGCGAATTAACACGGACTTCGTGTGGTCCGAGGAGAGGGTTTTCTTTTTCGATTCTAACCAGAAGACATCTGACCAATGGCAGTTCCCATTCTGCCGCGCAAGTTCGGCTCCCTGCGTCACCTCACGCGGCTCTGTGTGTTTGCGTTCCCGTTTCTGATGCGAAACAGGGTGTTTTCAGCTAAAACAATGGCCAGTCTAACTCCTAGGTTTTATGTGTCAACTGCCGTTCCGGACGAGTACAGTGATCATACAAATGTCAAGTGAGTGGTGTGATGGGCAATCCGGAATAAAGGTACTTATCCTACATTAAGTACAGATAAAGACGAAACGTAAAGCACACACATAACGGAAGGCCCACCAAATCAACCCTTTTTTGACAAAGTGATTTTCTACCACGAATTTTAAACATATTTTTAGCCAATCAGGTTCAGACAGTGAGCGTTGGCCGTCGGAGGCAGCTGAATGGCATGAATTCAGTGAATTTGCGTCATTCAGATTCTGC
>JAASGK010000525.1:0-21844 GCA_023334195.1 Globisporangium emineosum
CATAGGACCTTGAACTTGAAGTCCTGTGGAAAATTCCCTGCGAAGTGATTGGCTCGCGCCATCACTTCAACCCGCAGTGACACGTCGCATGCGTCACCAGTGTAGTTCCCAAGCAGGAACCATCGTTCTGTACTCGATTAGTACATGAATGCCAATCACTCTGCACTGATTAGTACATGTGAAGAACATTCCGCACTGGTTAGTACAGAGAACCTTCGTGCATGCAGGGACTGTACTACCGTAACCCCTTTGTTGTTTGTCTCCACAACGCACGCTGAAGGTGGTGTGTGCCACACTAGATCTGAGGGCAGATCCACCTTCATGTAATGGCTGGCTAAGGCCCATTACAGTTCAAGGCGCACTTTCGTCGCAGAAGAGATCGACACGCAGTCAAGCACGCCAACACAGACGAGAAACATCCCTACAAGGTCGATGTTCTTACTGCAATGGTCTGGACAGTTGAGCCTTGGGATGAGGTGACTGCCAATACCATTGAGAACTGTTGGGGACACACAAGAGTATTGCCTCCTCCAGGCATATACGAGATAGCTGGCCGCGAATATGTTAGTGGCCCCATTTGCGAGGATAAGGAACAATCGTTGGCTACTAGTGTTGAGAGTGTGAGGTTACGCAGTCGAATGTCTGTATCGTACTTGCTTTCATAATATAGAAGTGTGGGCAGTGTGAATAATGATGGAACATTGTGTATAGGAAATTGCTAATGGTGCCCATTTGGTTGAAATTTGTATGGGCATCATAATACCTGTGCTGAATTTATACCCTCTCAAACTCGCTGGGTACCACGGTGGGACTATGTATAAACAGCAAAACACACAATTGTGTCCTCCCTCTCAGAACGAACCTTTTCTCCCCTCCCCCTTCTTCCTCTCTCGGCCGCCGTCCGTCTGTTGACTGCGTGGAAACAAAGAAATCTGCAGACGAAAACAGCGCAAGCCCCCTCCGGTTTGTTCTCACGTCAGCAGCGCCACACGCGGAATCTCCACACAACCGGAACAGAACAGCACCACTCAGCATGGCGGCGGACGAAGCGTTTGTGCGGCTGCCGACCAATGTCGTCCCGGAAAAAGTACGTCCTCGCTCGCTTGCTTGTTTGTTGTGCTTGCTTGCTTGTTGTACTTGCTTGCTTGTTTGCTAACTGCACTCTTGCTTGCTTGCTTGTCATGTGCGTTTGCCGCAGTACTTTATCGACTATGAGGTGATCGACTTGATGAACTTCCGCTTCGAGGGCTCGGAGCGCGTGCAGCTTCGCGTGCAGGAGGCCGGCACGAAGAGCGTCACGTGCCACGCGCTCGAGCTCTACGTGTTCGACGTCTCGGTCGAGCTGCCTGCTGGTGGTGCCGGAGAGCCGGGCGCCGAGCCAAAGACACTCGCGTGCGAGCAGATCCAGTACCTGAGCAAGGACGATACGGTGCAGTTCCACTTTGCCGAAGAGCTCCCGCTCGGCGCGCTGGTCACGCTCAGCCTGCGCTTCCATGGCTTCCTGAACGACCAGCTGCGTGGCTTCTACCGCTCCGAGTACGACCTGGACAAGGAGAAACGCGTGCTCGCGGTCACGCAGTTCGAGGCCTGCGACGCGCGCCGCGCGTTCGTGTGCTGGGACGAGCCTGCGATCAAGGCCAAGTTCGTGATCTCGATGGTCACGGACGCGGACCTCGTCGCGCTCTCGAACATGCACGTCGTGCAGACGCTTGTGCGTCCAAAGAAGAACGCGAAAGTGCGCGCGCTTACGCGCAAGGACGCGCCGGTCGAGAAGCTCTGGAAGTTTGCCGAGACGCCGGTCATGTCGACGTACTTGGTCGCGATGGTCGTCGGCGAGTTCGACGTGCTCACGGGCATCACCAAGGAAGGTGTGATCGTGAACGTGTACACTGCGCCGGGTCAGTCGGAGCGCGGTCGCTTCTCGCTCGACGTCGCATTGCAGGCGCTTTCGTTCTTCACCGAGCGCTTTGGCATCGCGTACCCGTTGAAGAAGCTCGATATGGTCGCGATCCCGGACTTTATGGGAGCGATGGAGAACTGGGGGCTTGTCACGTACAGCGAGAGCTACTTGCTCATCGACGAGAAGCTTAGCTCGCAGCAGATCAAGATGCTCACTGCGCGCGTCGTGTGCCACGAGCTCTCGCACCAGTGGTTCGGCAACCTCGTGACGATGGAGTGGTGGACCGGGCTGTGGCTCAACGAAGGCTTTGCGCAGTACATGGAGTTTGACGCGGTGAACCACATCTTCCCGGAGTGGAAGGTCTGGGAGCGCTTTGTGCAGGAAGTGATGCTCAGCTCGGCGTTTGTGAAGGACGCAATGACGACGTCGCACCCAATTGAAGTGATCGTGAACCACCCGCACGAGGCGGACGAGATCTTCGACACGATCTCGTACAACAAAGGCGCAAGCGTCGTGCGCATGCTGTCGGAGTTTCTCGGTCGCGAAGTGTTCTACAAGGGCGTATCTGAGTATCTGGTCAAGTTTAGCTACAAGAACACTGTGACCGATGACCTGTGGGACTCGCTCGAGAACGCGTCCGGCGTGAGCATCAAGAAGATGGCGAGCTCGTGGACCCAGCAGATGGGGTTCCCGCTCGTGACGCTCAAGGAGGGGACTCCAGCGACGCCAAGCAGCGAGGGAGGAGCGTGCTGCTGCAGCTTTGTGGTCGAGCAGGAGCGCTTCTTCGCCGACTGCTCGAACGCCAAGGATGACAAGTCGCTCTGGGACGTGCCGCTCACGATGATCACCTCGGAAGACCCACACACGATCAAGCGTATTGGTATCTGGGACGCCAAGTCCTCGGGCAAGTTTGACGCTGCGGACGTGCAGACCCCAGTCAAGGCGGACGATTCGATCAACAGCCACTTGAAACTGGTGTCCGCAGACCCGAACCACGGATGGATCAAGCTGAACCCGAGCCAGTCGAGCTTCTATCTCGTGAACTACCCTCCTGCGATGTGGAAGAAGCTCCAGGTGCCCGTGAAGGAGCACGTTTTCGGCGTCGTCGACCGCGTGAGCATGCTCAGCTCGGCGTTCACGCTCGCGGACGCTGGTGTGCTGAGCGTGGCGGACGCTTTCGACTTTACGAGTGCGTATGTGGAAGAGCCCGAGTTCTTGCTCTGGAAGGAGATGGCAGCACGCGTGGCGTACTACTCGACGCTTTTCCACGACGAGCCGTTCCACCCGGAGCTGCAGTACTACATCCGCACGCTGTTTGCGCGCGTGATGGGACGCTTGACGTGGGACAAGCACGCGGACTCGACCGACAGCAACGAAGGACAGTTCCGCAAGACCGTGATCTGGCGTCTGGGCTGTGCGGGTGACCAAGACGTGATCCAGGAAGCCAAGCGCCGTTACCATGCGTACATGAGCGGCGACACCGCTTCGCTCTCAGCGGACATCCGCGACGTCGTGTTCCGCATCCAGGCTGCGCATGGCGATGCGTCGCACGTCAAGCAACTGCAGAATATCTACGAGACGAGCGACTTTGCGGAAGAGAAGGAAGACGCGATCATCGCAGTCGGCCTCGTCCCGAATGCACATGTGAAGCAGCAAGTACTCGAGTGGGGGCTCGAGAGCGTGCGTGCACAGGACGTCGGTGGTGTGTTTAGCAGTGTGGCGAACGACAAGGTCGGCAGCGAGCTCGCGTGGGAGTTTATCCAGAAGAACTGGGACGTGATCGTGAAGAAGTACTCGGCGATGAACCTCGGCGGGATCCTCGCGCGCGTGATCAGTCGCTTCCACAGCGAGTCGCGTGCGGTCGAGATCGAGGTGTTCTTGGCCGACAAGAACACTGCGGGCTTTGCGCGCCGCATCGAAGGTGCGCTAGAGACCGTGCGGCTCAAGAGCCAGGAGCTCCACCGCGGCCGCGAGTCGATGGCGCAGTGGCTCAAGATCCGCGCCACGGAGAGTGCGTGATCTCGTGCTAGGGTGCTAGAGAGCGAGGGAGAAATAGCGTTCGGTTGTTGATAGGTGAGAGCAAATGGAAATGGTGGACCAGCCAACTGTGTCGGCTGCTCTTGCTTGCTTTGCTCTTGGGTTTTATGCTAAAAATTGGTTTTGTTAGAGTCACGAAGATGAGAAGAAGAAAAAGAATACATTACACGTTTGCATTTGTTCTCTATACCATTCATTCATTCCTTGGGGAAGTTGGTTACTCTGGAGCGGGCAGAACGCGATTTTGCCGCTGCACCACCATGCGCTGCAGGATGCTCATACCTTGGTGCACCACGACGGGGCTTAAGCTCTGCGTCGCGAGCTTGCTGGGGCTTCTCGCAGTGGGCGACCGCGACCCACCGCCATTACCATCGATGCCCATGGTGGTGTTGCTGAAGAGTGTGTGCCGCAGGATAACCGTAGCCATCTCCTCCGACAACACTGCTCTTACCATGCGCTCAAATGCGATATCCTGTCGCGCAGCAACACGGAAAGCGAACAAGTTAATGCTTCTTGCGTTAGTAATAGCGCTGTACACTTAAATGGCTGTTATCAAATCTACTTACATGAAGCGCAGCGCGGATCAGTGTCAGACTCTTCTGCGCTGCGATCTTTGACGGCGCGGCTTTGCAGAGCAGCAAGTTTGCGAGCGACGTCAGGATCGACACACACACGCTGGATCGCGCCATGAGCGCGTCAATTTCGGCAGTGTTCAGGTTGGAAAAGCACTTCTCCACGTACACGCTCGTCTACTTTTCCATAAGGTTGAAATCAGTCATGAATGACAAAGGTATTCCTGTGGTACCATAGATGCCAAACTTGCTCACCAGGTTGAGAAGGCGCACGTCGTCGCACTTCGCACACTCCTCGCCGTGCTCCAGCAACAGCAGCACAAGCCTCCGCCCACTGCAATGCAACACCAGCGCTTCGAGCACTTCGTACGCACTGTCGCAGAGGAACCGCTTCTCGGCGTTGAACACCGCCGGCAGCACCGCCGGCAGAATCACGTCTACACATTACACAGTCATCCATGGACGGAGTATTAAAACACTATCGAAACAAAATACGAACTGTTTGGCTCACCTAGAAATGGCGTGAGGCGTTGCTTGAGCAGGAACGATAGGTCCTTGATGAGGAGAAGCGCCTCGCGGGTCTGCCCTGCTGCTGCGCTTGAAAGCGATGGTATTCGAGCAGATTGACTGCCGCTTGAGCGACTCGCAGCGCCGACTTCCTCCAGTTGACTCGCACTTCAACACGAAATATCAAGTCAGTTTGTACAATAACCGACATAAGGAAATCAACATAAAACACCACTCACATGTGAGCTCGCAAGACATCTGGATGCTGCATCGTGAAGCGCTTGAGCGACTGGATCGCCGCAAATTCCTCTCCCCAGGGCACCTTCGCGCTCTCGATGCCCCCACTCAGCGAATTCAAGAACCGTCGTTTGCGATTCAGAATGAGGTCCACATTCTTCCACTCTTCCAGTTCTCGCCACGAGATCTCTGATGCGTTGTGTTTACTGCTTTTCGAGGCTCCTTTGCGCGCGGTGACGATTTGCTGCTTCTCTTGAGAACTCCGGGAACGGCTCGATGACGATGTAGTCAGAGGGCGAGCAGATTTCAAATGCGTGCGCTTTGCGTTCTGAGCTTCTGGGATGTTCGATACAACCAAACCCTTGGAGTTTGTGGCTGAAGGTGTTGTGGCTCCTCGACCCTCGGGGGTATCTCTGGGGCTAAGAATGCTTGACCGCAACGAACTCCGCAGTGCCGTGGACGTCGATTTCCTGGTCTGAGCCAAGCGCGGTGTTGCCGAGTTTGAACAATCCGCTTGATCTAGCAAATCTCTTGATGAACTTTTACCGGTGATAGGTACTCGAATGCGAGCTCCAGGGACCCGAGTCTCGATTTCCTCGAAGTCAGTGTACTGGATATCAAACATTCGGTTGTCTTCATGGAATTGGACGACTCGACCGCGATGAAACTTGCCCATACCCAGGAAATTCGCCTCAACAGCGTCACCAAGAGCGTACAGAGGCTCGTCAGAGCTATGAGATAATGACTCAAGTGCCATTGGCGTGTCCATTTCTTCTGGTTGCTCTTGAGAAATGACAATACTGTCGATTTGCTTGTCAGCAACTCCAGCACCAGCAACAATCTCATGTGCAAGTTCCTCCTGCGCTTCCACAGCTTGTTCGCTGTTGTCGGTCGCCGGCTTCTTTGAAATCAGCAGTCGAATTGCATCACGCGGGACCAGCGTGTCTTGGTCGCCGTCGTCATACTCGATATCAAAGAGATCGTTCGTGTGGCAGAAAGTGACTTTCGCTGGGTAAAATTCTTTGGAGCCTCTGTATCGCGCCTTGACTGCATCTCCTTCTGTCAAGCAGCATTTTCTTCCGTCTTGGCATCCATCTTCGCTGTTGAGTTGCAGCTGCAACGAATCGAGCTTTAGGCTCAGCAGCTTCTCAACGCTCCCAGTGGTCAACAGAGAGCTTGGCGGGGAAGGGTGTTCTACTTGAGAAGAAGACTCGACCTCTTCTTCTGAATCGCCGAGTTCGTACAGGTCCGACGGTTGCAGCGCAAACTCGGTGGCATGCTCTCGCTCACGGATGATGGCTGCATCAGCTCGGATCGCTCGGTCATCATCGTCGTTGTCATTGAATGGGGAGGTTGGTGGGTCGTATAAAGCTGTTTCGTTGGCGGCTACGCTATCATTGTGCTCAACCGTGTCATCTAGCAGATGGGGGCTCTTGTTCACGGATGGTGGCTGCGGATCGTTCTCTGCTTCATCTTCGGCGCCACAGCTTTCGTGGCTGACAGCGTCTTGCCATAACGCTGATTCATTGGGGGCTTCATTTTCATTGTGGCCAACCGTGTCATCTGATAGACGGAGGCTCTTATTCCCATCGATACACTGCGAGTCGTTCTGTGGTCCATCTTCGTTACGACTGCAATCGCGAGCGGTAGCGTCTTGCCTGTCGGAATCGATCTTGGTGGCGTTGGGCTGACAAACTTCTTTCAATAAGCACTGGAACTTCGCTTGTAATTCGTACTCGCACTCGAGTCGTCCAAATCGTTGCAGGAACTCCGCGCGTTCTTCAAAACTGAGGAAGCTCCGACACAAGTTCACGATTCGTTGCGGCAGATCTGCTACATCCATCTTCACGGCAGCACAGGTGAGTTCTCCTTGCTTGCAATTGCTCACGTTCACTTTGCGACGGTTTTTAGTCCGATTATTCGTGCTTGGTCAACCCTCGCTTCCGCCGAATATCAATAGCGCTGGCACCTAAAATTAGCTCCCTTCTCAGACTTCTGACTCGCGAGATGTTTTGGCCGATACTTTGCTTTCTTCGCTCTTCAGACTCCCAGATCATGCGATGAAAACCTGAAGCTGGAAGCAACAACACCATGGCATGCGAGGCTCGATCTACTCATATTTGTAATACAAATCTCTGTTACGACTCGCCGTTCAGCGCCGCTCCAACGCGCATAAAAACATCTCGCGGGATACCGCAGCCGCACCCAGGGACATCGCAGACGTAGTCCGGGTTTACGAGCGCGATGTTGCTCTCCTTCTGGTCCCCAACAAAGCGAACCATGTTCACTGGCTCAGCTTGGAGCGTTCCTCTTGAACTATGTTTTACAAATCCTGTACTGATAGGCGTGCCCGGAAGAGATGATATCGTACTAGATGGTCTGGATGGTGTTTGTCCGCTCTGAGTTGACTTTGTACTGTTCAGACGCCCTCGCTCTTGTCGGAGTCGAACATCGTTGATCTTGAGCGACACGTTCTCGATCTGTCTCTTGATCAGCTGCAGCTGGTGGCTGTATTGGCTGCATTCGGCTTGCGCCTGCTTGGCTTCCAGGAGCAACTTGACAATCGTGCTTAGCTCGCTCTCCATTAAACTAACCGTGTCCTGTTGCGTATTCACACAACATCGTGCCAGCTCACACTGAAACTCAGCAGTTACACGCCGCTGTTCGTGGTACTCGCGCACACGCAGCACTCGTGCATGCTTCTCTCGGCTCTTGAGGGCGAGCTGCACAAGTCCACTGTCGTCACGCTTGCGCTGCTCGGTACTCTCTAAAATGTGTTCGTCGTCCGCCTTTTGCTGCGCTGCGTGAGCTTTCTGCCACGCGATCATCGCCAGTTGCCGACTGCGATGCGCACTCTCGATCGCTTGGTGGCAGCACACGAATCGCCAGCGGTCGATCACCTGCTGGAACTTCCCTACACGCCAGGCTTCGAGTCGCATGGAGGCGATGTAGAGACCGCGCAGTGGTTGGTCCTCAAACTTGCTCGGAACAGCGACTCGAGCTGTTCGAGTGATGGAGTTAGAGACTTTATTGCCATCGTCATCTGCATCACTTCCATTGTCGACGACACTTCTGCTGCAGGGCTGGAGACACTGTGTGCCGAAGAACCAACCGAAACAAATGCGCTCTCCCGTTGTCGCTGTTATCGTCGCACGCTCCTCAACTGCTCGCAGCGATCCGAGTCCATAAGGTCGTCCATTTACCCATTCACCTACGAATGAGCTCCCATCCGCGAAAATGCCGACACCAACGCCAGTAGGACAGTCGTGTCTCCATTCGCCCTCGTACATCAGGACACCGCGGTGCTGCTGCGTGCCCACGCCGGTTTGCTCGCCCCGCGTCCACTGTCCGCATCGACAGGATCCGTCAGCGCTCGTCCACACACCAAACCCATGAGGGATAGACACTAGCAGTAGATCATCGTGGATCGGTGCCGGGTCTTTGACGTCCGCATCCACTTGGCTTGGAATGTCATCACCAACACGAGCTTCTTCTACCACTTGCCCTCGATAGACACCACTGCGAAACGGAATCACGCGGAAGAGCTCGCCCTCGTCGACGGAGACATGCATTGGGACGAAGATGGAGTTGCTCTCGCAGTCTGCTGTCGGCCCACCGCGCTTCTTCTCCGGACGCTCTGACCACACCCGCACACCCAGCAACGCATCAACGTGAGCGCCATCACTCTGATCATCTTCACTTTCCGCAGCAACATGCGTCGGGATGGCGTTTATTTGAGCGAGGTAGCACTGCATGTCATGGTGCAAGGTGCCCAGTTCCGCGTCGTCCGCATCCGCATCAATTGCATCCGCATCAATTGCATCCGCTTCCGCATTTGCATCAGCATTTGCACCATCCGCATTTTCACTCGCCTCTGCCTCTGAGACACGGACAGATGTGCGACCGGTGCCATTTCTGGTTGAAGGTGACGCAAGCTGCGCGGCAGTGCCGACAAAGATGCTCGGATACTGGGACGCTTTCGCTTCTACTGGGTCGTCGTCGACGCGCGCGCCTGATTTTATGGCGTCATCGTCGTCTCGCATTGCTGCATTGTTGCATGTTGTGTGCAACTTCAACGGTCGTGAAGGGTGAAAAGGTACTGCTGCCACATACGCCACCATCTGGTGGTGACTTAGATGGTGCCATACACTTGAGCGGACGGACGAGCGGACGGTTAGGGATGGCTTTATCCGGATGCCGCATCTCATGTGAAATGGAAACGATAGCGCAACGTCCACGCATGCTATCCGGATTGCCGGATAACTCTAAATGTATCCGGTTCCTGGCTGCCACATCTCATGTGAAATGAGCAATGGATGAACGCAGCGCAAGCTGCCACAATGCACGCTTGCTGCGCACGGTTTTTGCGCGCTTGCCTTGAAGAAGAGCGAATCTCCTGACCGTCGATGTTCAAGTTGCGGCTTTGCCTGTTGTTAGGCTGTTGGCTGTTGTCATTGGTTGGATGCAACAGAAAGTGGTCGCGCAAACGCAATTTTTGATCGATATCCAGTCCAGTGCGCACGTTTGCGCGTTTGCTCTGTTCCCTCCCTTCCAAGCAGCAGGTGGCCACGTGGACGTTTCCTTGCCTTTTGATTCGAGAGCCGCGACCCCCAATAGTTTTGATGGATCACCAGCCATTCACGCCAGCGCGGCGCAATCAGTCACCTGCACGACTCGTTTTCCCTTTTCATTTCTCATACCATGGCGCATTTGGTGTGCACCGAATGCATCAGCTTGCTTGTACAGTACACTGAGTGTATCATGCATGTTGATACATACCGTATATATACCTAGTCAACTGAGTAATTGATGCTAACACCATGGAGCTCCACGAATCTCTCCATCCCGATGACACCCCTCCATCCCAGCAAAAGCGCGCGTGTTTTCGTGCTTTTGACAGCCACGCACTCAGGTTGGATACAGCACTACGCGATATGAATGGCCAACAAAGAGCAAGTGACGGGGCCAAAACAATCAGACAAAAAGTAGACAGACCCAGGGCAACTGCAACTGCACACCTACCCGCACTTGAACGTCAAGCCGAGCCAAAATTAGCCCAGTTTCAAGCTAAAATTAGCCCGTTTCGAGCCAAAATTAGACCAGTTTTACAACACTCTTACAATGCAATTGGGTGTCTGCGTCAAGCTCAGGCTTGCCAGAATGCAGACAACGACAATACAATTCGGGCCCTCAGTCCGATTCTTGCCAACTTCTTGCCTCTCGATTGCTGAGGTGCAGAAACTGTTGGAGCCCACGACGATTGGTTTTGCAAATGATCGTTGAACTTGGTGCAACCGGCCAGTCAATTCGTCCGAAACGAACAAGTCGACAAAAAGGCAACCCTAGCCCACGAATCAGTGGACGAAAAGTCCGGAAAGCCGGACTTCAAGCGGTGGATAAGGGCTAGGTCTACAGGAGTGAGCGTCGTATTTGACACCATAAAACCTATAAAACTGTATACTCTATTTTATATATTATGGGAGGTTTTGAAAATGAAGTAAAATGAAACGTTCGAGCTATCTTTTGAAACCTTCAATATTTAAAGCTCTCTTTAAATCAATATATATCAGGTGTGCAATTTTGCGACGTTTTCTCTGTACTATACGCTCTTTTAAGCGTATAGTAGTATCCACTCGAGCGGACGCTGCGGCTGCTTGGATCCGCTCTTCCTTTGAAAAGATAGGAAGGGCGTTGTGTGTACGCTCGCTCCTTGCAAGATCGAGCGACTCGAGCGAGCGCGCGCGCGCGCGCATTCTGCGGCAGCCGTCAGATCCCGATCTTCCCCGCGCCCGCCACGTGCTTCTTCTCCGGGCGGCTCCCCCCTCTTCCTCTCCAGATCCACAAACTAAAGATGCTGCAAGCAACCAAGTTCCGCCAGCTGCAGCGCTCCGCCGCGTTTGTGCCGCGCACCAGCTGCAGCCCGCTCGCCGTGCTCGTCAACACGTTCGCCACCCAGGTGCGCTTTGCTTTGCTTTATTTCTCTCACTCTCGTTCTATGCGTTTGCATTTGGCAGTATCTAACGGTCGCATATCGTTTTTCGCTCTCTCTATTTCTCTGACTCGAGCAGAGCGGCCATAGCGAGAAAGAACTCCTGGAAGCACTGAACGGCTTCCAAAAGGACGCCGCCAGCAAGACCGTGCCATGGTTCCTCGAAAACATGCCGCCTGCGTACTTCCGCGCGATCAACGAGAAGGAGCGCCTGCAACACTTGAACGCCATCACGGCGCTCGTGAACGCGCAGCAACCAGAAGTGATGCTCCGCTCGCCGGACGACAAGGTCTACTCGTACATCCGCTCGGGTGCCAACTACCCGGGCTTGCTCGCGAACGTGCTCGAGCAGCTGCCAAAGAACATTGACGGCGCCGAGCTCGCGCGTGTCAAGATCTTCACGTCGCTCGATGACACCATGGGTCTCGACATCTTCCGCTTCGGCAAGCAAGAGCCATTCAAGGGAAAGACTGCGGAAGAGAAGGAAGCTCGTGACAGCATCCAGAGTTTCATGGCTGACCTCCAGAAGGGCAAATTCCAGGGCAAGGAAGGCTACCCAGCGCCAGCGCCATACTTTGAGCCTGCCGCTGTGGATGACTACCTCTACCGCTGCAACGCCATGTACGTGAAGTTCAGTAACCCACGCCGCATCGCCACTCAGATCTCACTCTTCCACCGCGTCAAGGGCACCGAAGGTGTCTCTGTTGATGTTGAACACGGCTGGGAGAAGCGCAGCGAAGAGAACAAGCTCAGTGGCGGCAACCTGCCACAGACCATGCTCACCATTGCGGCGTCGAACGTGCTCGCCAAGAGTGCGATCCAGAAGGCTGCCACCTACTTGGGTCTGTGCGAGCTGAACGTCGTGCGTGCCCACTTGGACGTCGTCGACGACCACAAGGACGGCAACGGCCACGTGTCCATGTACCGTATCCTCGTGCAGCCATCGGAGGAAGCTGCTAACAAGGAGTTCGAATGGAACAAGATCGCCGGCAACTTAAAGTACTTGAAATGGGTGGACGACAAGCCACTGCGCTTGACCATGAAGTACCCAGAGTTGGGTCTCTCCCGCGCTGAAATCATCTACGCGTACGGCAACATGCTCCACGGTGTCCTGGCTAAGAAGGATCCGTTCGCGTACTCGCTCAACCGTATCATCGAAGTGCTTGAGCACCCATCGAACTTGCCGCTCGCGTCGCGCATTGCGGACTTGTTCACTGAGAAGTTCGACCCATCGCTGAAGAAGCTCACCCCCGAGGAGATTGAAGAGAAGGTCGCTGCCCTCAAGGTCGACATTCGCCGTAACGTCGAAGCCGAAGACTCGATCTTGCTCTTGAACACCATGGCGGATGCCGTCGCTGGCACGCTCCGCACCAACAAGTTTGTGCGCAACCGCTACGCGCTGGCTCTTCGTTTGGACCCAAAGATCATTGGCCACGGCACTGTCGGCACGGAGACCCCGTACGGTGTGTTTTTCATCTACGGTCGTCGTTTCAAGGGCTTCCACGTGCGTTTCCGCGACATTGCTCGCGGTGGTCTTCGCATGGTGTACCCAAACTCGCGAGATGCTCACGGCCTGGAGAGCGCGCGTCAGTTCAACGAAGCGTACAACCTTGCGTTTGCGCAGCAGTTGAAGAACAAGGATATCCCAGAAGGTGGCTCGAAGGCTGTCGTGCTCTGTGACCCAATTGTCGGTCCAGTAGGCGACTTTGCGCCACGCGACTTCATCATCCGCAAGAGTGTGAAGGCGTTCTCGGATGCGCTTTTGGACTTGAACACCACGGACGAAGAAGTGAAGAAGAACATTGTCGACTACTACGGCAAGGACGAGCTTATCTACTTGGGACCTGATGAAAACATCATCCCATCGGACATTGTGTGGATGACCAAGCGCGCCGCGTACCGTGGCTACCCAATCCCACGCGCATTCATCAGTTCCAAGCCTGACGCTGGTATCAACCACAAGGTGTACGGTGTCACCAGTGAAGGTGTCGCTGTGTTCGCTGACGTTGCGCTGCGCTCGCAGAACATCGACCCAACGAACCAACCGTTCACTGTGAAGATCACTGGCGGCACGGACGGCGATGTCGCTGGCAACGTGATCAAGATTTTGCACCGCGAGTACGGCTCGAACGTGCGCGTTGTGGGTATCTGCGACGGCACTGGTGTTGTCGAGAACCCTGACGGTCTCAACATGGACGAACTGCTTCGTCTTGTGAACGAGTCGTTGCCGCTTTCGGACTACGCGAAGGACAAGGTCGGCGCGAACGGCATCTACCACGACGTGAGCACCCAGGCGGGTATCCGCGCACGTAACTCGCTCCACAACCGCGTGAAGAGCGACCTGTTCATCCCAGCTGGTGGTCGCCCAAACACGATCAACGAGAACAACTGGCAGGACTACTTGGACGCGGACGGCAAGCCATCGTCCAAGCTGATCGTCGAAGGCGCCAACTTGTTCATCACGCCTGAAGCGCGTCAGATGCTCTTCGACAAGGCCGGTGTCGTGATCGTGAAGGACAGTTCCGCTAACAAGTGCGGTGTCGTGTGCAGCTCGTACGAGATTATCGCGAGCATGCTCCTTGAGACCGACGAGTTCCTGAACGTGAAGAAGGAGCTTGTGGAGGATGTTGTGACCAAGTTGCGCCACTTGGCGCGCATCGAGGCGCAGCTTCTCTTCCGTGAGTACAAAAAGAACCCGAACGCGGCGTTGCCACCTTCGAGTGAGCGCATCAGTCGCGCGATCATCCGCGTGCACGACGCCATCCTCGAGAAGTTTGACGACGTCACGGAAGAAGACAAGCAGATCTTGTACACGCTCATTGAAGACCACTTGCCTCCAAAGCTCAAGGAGGTTGCCCTCGACCGTGTGCACCAGAACGTGCCACTCTCGTACATCAAGTGCATCGTCGCGTCCAGCTTGGCGAGCAAGATCGTGTACCGTGAGGGTCTGCAATTCACGGAAGCGCTCCCAGACTCGAACTTGGCGAACATCGCGATCCAGTACCTGAAGCAGGAGAAGAAGGTGCAGCAGCTCGTCAAGAACGTGCGCTCGTCCAGCCTGCCGTCCCGAGACGACATCGCGGACCTGCTCGTGCGCGGTGGCGTCCGCGCCGGCGTTGACACGCCAAACTAACCAATTAGATCCATTGTACACCCCCTCATCAAATGAGGCAGCGTCTCTGAAACTAACTCGATCCACAACGACAGGACAAACAAACCCACACAGAAGCGTCAATAAACATGAATTAAAATGTGTACATTTTCCACACAACATGTCGTGTTTGCACACTAGTATGACGAACTAGAACGTGGTCTCTTGCGTGCTGCGCACACGCTGGTACTCTGCGATCGACGGGATGCTGCCGACGTGCTCTACGAGTTTCATGAGCTTTGGGTACTCATCCGCGTAGTCGATCGGTAGCTCGCGGTGCTGCTTTGGCAGGAGCGCGTTCGTGAGCACGTCAAACAGCGCGATGTCCGCAACCGAGATCTGCTCGTCCAGGAAGAACGGGCCGCGCTTCTTCTCGTCCTCGTCGTCTCCCCCGACGTGTGCGCTCATGCCGCGCAGGATCTCTGGCAGCGTGTGCTTGAGGAGAAATTTGAGCTGCTTGGCCTTCTGCTCCGGGTCGCGCTCGAGAAATGTGGCTCGCAGCACGGGCACGTGGATGTCTGCGCACGCGTCCAGGATCATGTCCACCCTGAGCGCCGCGAGGTCGTCGCCCACTGGGTAGAGCTCGACCTGTTTGGCCACGTACCGCGCGAGCGACATGCTCTGCGCGTACGTCTTGCCTCGGATCTCCATCATGGGCAGCTTGCCGAACGGGAACGTGGGCTTGCGCGCCAAGAACTCGCGGCCCATGGGCTCCACCACTTCCTCCAGTGGCACGCGGCCGTACGCGCACACGAGGCGCACGATCTCCCCGCGGCCGCGCTGGTTAAAGTAGTGCAGGCGGCCGATGCTCTGCGTCACCTTGCCCGCGGTCATGTTGCTTGTGAATGGCGTCGCTGTTCCGCCGATGGAGTTGGCAAATGAAATGATCTTGGAGCGCACAACAGCATATCGTCAGTGTTGACTACCTGTAATAATAAGTATAAAGTTATTTTCAATACAATAATAACATTTAAATAATTAAAAGGGTGAGAATTTAACCCAGACCATCGGATCTTCAAGTTGGGCTCACACTGTCAAATTTGCTGTTGCTGTAGTATCCGATATCGGCTTGAAGAGCCATGCGATGTTGAAAAGCCGCGTCGTTTCAAGCCACAACTGCCCAAACATGAGCTCCTCATGCAGCGAAGAGCTCCAGTCGCCCAAGCGCTCGCTTCTTCATCCACAAGAGCTTGAGAGAGAGCGAAAGAGGTAGGGGGCGATGTTGGACGAGCACGCGGTGGAGCCGCAGAGCGCGCCGTCTAGCGCCAAGGACAAGCGCGACGCAGCGGCAGCGGCGTCTGTTCGAGCCTCAGAAGACGATATCATCCGGTTCCTCACGAATCAGCAGCGCCTCGCGCTCGCAGATGAGAGTGGAGGTAGCTCTGTTGCTGCTGTGAAGCATGTCGTGCTCTACGAAGACCCGGACTTCTCGCCCGCGCAGCTCACGACGCTCTACATCGACCCGGAGAAGCTACCCGAGTACGCCGCCGCGATGGCAAGCACCGGTGGCAATAGTGGCAATGACGACGAGCCAGGCAGCGATGACAACAACAATGGCAACGGCGTCGGCGGGGTCTTCTGGTACCGCCCCACCGAGTACGCGGACGACCCGGACTACTTCAAGAGCACGTCGGGCTGCGGCATCGTACGCGAGGGGCCGCTCAACGACGCGTGGCTGCTGGGCGTGTTCGCTGCGATCGCGCTGCACCCAGACAATCTGATCGAGAACCTCTTCGCGTCCGAGTCGATCCACGCGTTCAAGCAATTTGGCGTGTTTAGCTGCCGCTTCTACAAGAACGGCGGGTGGGTGACCGTGACCACCGACACGCGCGTGCCGTACTCGCTGGAGCTCCAGGAAGACGACAAGTACCCTTCAAAAGGCAGCCCGACGTCCGGCAGCGTGCTCTACGGGAGCAGTCTCAACAAGAACGAGGTGTTCATCCCGTTTCTTGAAAAGGCGTTTGCCAAGCTCCACGGCAGTTACCAGGTGCTCGCCGAGTCGAATGGCGGGGCCATGAGCGGCAAGATCCTCGAGGCCTTCCTCGATTGCACTGGTGGGAGCGCGCACCGCATCGACCTCCAAGAAGAGCGCCTCCGGCACGGCGACGACGCGGCCAACAGCGCCGCGCTCTGGAAGAAGATGCTGCGCTACAAGCGCAAGAAGTGCATCCTGACCGCGCAGCTCCGGCAGCTTTCGTTCAACGCGTACGACATGACGTCCACGGGCATCATCAAGAACCGGCAGTATGTCGTGCAGCACGTCAAGGAGGTCGGCGTGAGTTCAGCCGCTAGTACTGGCGGCGGCGGTGGTGCTGCTCCGGGGGCGAGTGCTTCATCGTCGTCGCCAACGATGCTGCGCTTCGTCAAGCTCAAGAACGTCTGGGGCCGCGGCATGTGGAAGGGCGAGTGGTCGAATGACGACAGCAAGTGGGAGGAGCACATGCAGGTCGAGAACGCATTGCGCAGCGACCCGACGTGCGAGTTCTCTCGCAGCGGCAACGACGGCTGCTTCTGGATGATCTGGGAGGACTTTCTCGACACGTTCAACGAAGTCTTCGTCGTCCACGTGTTCGACGACAGCGTCTACCAGTACTGCGTGCAGGGCGAGTGGGGCGGGCACAGCGCCGCGGGTGCTCCAGCGCCGAAGCCCCATGCCTCCCTGGCTGTAACTGTAGCTGCTACTACTAGTGGTGGCGGTGGTGACGGCAACCAAGCGCACGGCAGCACTCCCAGCAGCTACAAGACCGAGAAGCCCATCGGCAAGACCAAGTGGAGCGTGCTGCAGGACGCCGAGGCGAATTGGTACCGCAACCCGCAGTTCAAGCTGAGCGTGCAGGAGAAGACGTCGGGCGTGCTGATCTCGCTCGCACAGCGCGACTTTCGGCTCTTTGGCGGCGACAACTACGCGATCAACTTTGTCGTGATGAAGCAGAAGGCAGGACGCTCGACGATCGTGTGGGAGTTCAACAAGAGCCGCATCGTTGCGGAAGCACATTCGTACGACACGAGCGAGGTCCTGGGCGGAGCCGCTGGGTCTGCAGGTACTCCGAGTACACCTGGGACCTCTGGAGGGGCTGGAGGTCAGCCAAAGCAGTTGCCCGAGCGCGAGATCATCAAGGACGAGCTGGTGCTCGAGCCCGACACGTCGTACTTTGTAATCCCGTACACGGACAACGCCAAGGTGGACATGGAGTACTTCCTACGCGTGGTCTCGCCCAAGCCCGTGACGCTCGAGCGCCTCTCGCGCGTGTTCACGTGCGTCGGGCAGGGCAAGTGGCGCAACGACGAAGAGGAGAGCGGCGACCCGACGAACGCCGGTGGACCGCTCTGCACGCAGCTCCACAGCGGCGAGGAGAACTCGGCGTGGTGTCAGAACCCGCAGTTCTGGGTGCGCTTCAAGAAGCTGGCCAAGCAGCGGCACGCCGCGCTCATGGCGTCCAAGGCGCACGTGACGATCAAAGTGGTGGTGCGCAAGACGTCGCACAAGGCGTCGTCGAACGCGGTCAAGGCGCGCCAGCGAGAGGCGGCGCAGAGGGAGAAGTTCAACCTGGTCGGGGTCACGGCCGTGCGCGCCGCGAACCCACTGTCGACTCTGGACGATATGAGTAACAACATTGGTGGCGGTGGGGCTTCGAGTACTAGCAGTAGCAGTACTGCGAGCGTGCTGCGCGCGCACGCGAAAACCCCTAAGACGAATTTCCTCGGCGAAGTGGTCGAGAAGCCCTATGCAAAGTCGATGGCAACTGGTGGTGCTGCTGGCGTCAAGTGGCAGGCGAAGGGCGACAGCGCCGACTCCAAGAGCTACGGTGACGACTATGACCAATGTGGTGACGATCATGACGAGGGCCTCCTCCGTGCAGACGCCAAGCAGAGCAATGCCCACCACCCAATGGTGATCATCCCGCCTCCCAAGCTCGTCGTGAAACCGGACGAGTGGTGCCGTGTCTCGGACTACTCAAGCCCAGCGCTGAGTTGCTTGTACTTGCGCAAAATCCCCAAGGAGTGGCTCATGGAGGCCCACGGCGGGCTCATGCTCGTGCCTTCGCTGGGTGAAGCTGGCGCCGAGGGCACCTTCGAGCTCCAGGTGGACTGCGATTTCCCACTGGCGATGGACGAGCTCCCCAAGTTCTCCACGCAGAGCCTGCCCGGGGAGTGGACCGAGACCAGCGCCGTCGGGTGCCACTTGCACAGCGAGTGGAAGAAGAACCCGAAACTGTACCTGCACCTGAAGGGCGTGCGGCCCGCGAAGGTCAAGATCACGCTCACACGCTCCGAGCTCGAGTGGAAACCCAAGTGCAAGCGCGACTCCGTGGGCACCATGATGGGCTTTTACATGTTCCACGGCCAGAAGATCGCACGCGACGCGTCGAACATCATCCTGAATGGCCGACCGTGGACCGAGACGGACTTTGTGCCGCTGCACAGCGTGCAGTCCCCACCGGAGATGGTGCTGCCGTCGGCGCTCAACGAGCCCTTCGTGATCATGCCGGCGACCTACGAGCCGGGGAAAACGGGGAAGTTCGTCGTGTCCGTGCAGTGCGACGTCGAGTTCTCGCTCTCCCACGACGCCGAGGTGTGATTGTGAGAGTTCGCATCTCATGCAACAAGTATTTGCTTTTTTACATAGCACGCATACCCTAAAGTGCATGTCAAAGGCGGCGTCCTTTATTCGGAGCACTGCGATTACACATGCGATCGCCCTTGACTTAAACAATATGGTACAGTCAGACCCCTTTATAATATCCCCTATGTATGGGCTTTTTCTTTGTAAGGGTGCAAGTTCAGGGGGCCAAAAAATTTATATGACTATTTGTATGCTTGCTTCTTGTAAGGTATATTGTATAAGACCATGAATGTTCAGGTCCATTCATACCAGCCACTCTTTGTAAAAGGACCTCACAGGGTCCATTTGGCAAAATGGCGCCTCGAAAGCCACCTGAATCGACTCTCGCAACGCGCACATCCATCAGCTATGAGCACAAACACCGAATATTTGCGCACTGGCAGAAGCACCCAACAATGCCATGGTTCCAAATGCAGCAGTAAGCGCACAACCAGCTCGGCGTCAACCTTCGACGCTCGACAGCGCAACGGATCAAAAACATGCACGAGACAGCGTTCGAGAACGTTAACCGGTCTCGTAAGAAGGCTCGCTCAGTTAAGTACCCACTGCTTGAGAAGGGATTGATTGACTTCATTATTGCAAAGCAAGATGTAGTGAGTCTATCAGATGACCTTGTTATTGAGAAAGCGCTAGGTTTACGAGATCAGGTCGGGATCAACCCGAGCGATCTGCACTTATCGAATGGCTGGCTCAGTAGGTTTAAAGAGAGAAACAACATTCGGAGTCGCGCCCTATATGGTGAGAGCGGGAGCGTATGCGAGTCGACATTGAAGACAGCGCAGTCAGATATCAAGTCGATCATGTCCAACTACAGTCCAGACAACGTATTCAATTTCGACGAATCAGCCCTGCTCTACCGCTTGCCACCCAACAGAACACTCGCCACCATTCAGCAGAGAGGACAGAAGAAGGTGAAGCCGCGAGTGACCGTGGCTCTGTGCAGCAACGCGAGCGGCACTGAGAAAATGAAGATGCTGGTAATTGGCAGCGCCAAGGCGCCGCGCTGCTTTAAGGGCATCGACATTCCAAAGAAGGCGGTAGAGTATTACGCGAGTCCAAAGGCTTAGATGAACGCAACGATTTTCAACAAGTGGCTGCGCAAATTCAATCTCCTGATGCACAGAAGGCGAGCGCTGCTGTTGGTCGACAACGCGTCGAGTCGCAAAGTCCTGCGTGAGCACAAGAACGTGGAAACCGTCTTCTTTCCGCCGAATTTGACGTCGAGAATTCAGCCTTTGGATGCAGGTATGAATCTATCAGTCAAGTTATTGTCTGTTGGAAATGTTGGTATTCTAACATTGTGCTGGTATATTTGTAGGAATTATGCGTTCGTTCAAAGCTCGGTACAAAAAGCTCTTCCTTCGGTGGTGTCTCGACTTGGTGGAGTCGAACACAGAACGCAAGTTGACCATCCTGGAGGCGATACAGTTCTCGATTGATAGCTGGGGAAGCGCTGACGGTCAAGTGATTCGAAATTGGGTGAAAACCGGGTTAATCGACGCTCCAACAACTGCAGAGTTCCAGTCCAACAACAGCTACCGCACGAACTCAACTGTATTCCGACTCGAGTGCGCCAAGCTGGCAAATTTGATGGAGACGCTGGAAATTTATGCTCCTATCGATGACTACATCGATGCTGAGTCTGTCGAGGTGATACACGAACATCCACTTGTGGAGAATAGTGCCGATAGTGCTGCCAGTGGCGACGAGTCGAGTGATGCTGAGCCAGAAGTCTCAGCTGCCGAAGCGCTTAAATGCTGCATTCAATTGCGCTCGCGTCTCGTTCGATAAGACTACGATACAGCCAAAGAGCAAGATTCTCTCATGAACCTGATGCGTCGCATTCGACAACATAAAGCGCAAAGCTCTAAACAACGCAGTCTCGACCATTTCTTCAAGTCGGTAGGGATCGAGTAGTGATTCAGACTTGAATACGCTTTGTGACCGCCGTAAACTCACACAGTAGATAATACAGCGTTTGACTTCTCGTGTATGCCCAAAAAGTTGGTGCTGTTTATGGATCTCTTTGATTATACGCTTCCTTCGCATAAATGGTTGGTAACAACAAAGAGTACGATTCTCATTCAACACGCACTTGGACAGATTATTACCAAACAGACGGCGCTCCAGTAAGTCGGCGAGCACGATGTGTGCGCGAGCCTGGCAGCACACGCATCGACAGGCGCTTTATTTGTGAACAGTGCACTTATGTCGCTCGGTGCACGCGCCGTCATAAACGAACTCATCTCGCTCTGGAACGCGACGTCGCTGGTGTTGTTGACCTTGTAGAAACACTTGATATTGGGCGTGAGCCCCGTCACGGTCGTGTGGTGATGCAGCAGCGAGTAGTTGCCCTCGGAGTAGTACGCAGCGCTCGCAATAGCCACATTCGCGACTTTACCGACCATGAACGCCGAGCTGCCGATCCGGACGGTGCTGTCGCCCACTTTAGCTCCAGGCCACCGTCATGCCCGTGTCTGTGGGGGGGCCCGGTGTACCCCAAAGTCGGCGGGCTTGAATTGGTACGAGCAGAGTGCCTTGGGGCTGCAGCAAACGTGCTGAGCTTGTAGACGCACGTGCGGTCTGCGCTCTCTGGTGTGGTGGGGACATCGCCTGAGAGGCATGTCTTCTCGCCCGTGTGGACGCGCAAGTATGCCTCTGCTGACAGCACTACAGCGAGCGTCAAGCATCCTGTGTGAGCGACGAACACGAACAGCCTTGGAATCACGATGGGACGAAACACACAGAGGTAAGATCGGCATTTTGTACACAGAGAAGCCGAGCAATAGCAGCAGCAGCACTGGCGGTGCGACAGGCAAGTTAAACC
>JAASGK010000526.1:0-21840 GCA_023334195.1 Globisporangium emineosum
GACCGCATCTTGGTGCTGGACGACGGGAAGGTGGTGGAGTTTGGTGCGCCTCGATCGCTGGTGGAAGGGGAGAACGTCGGAGGCGTGTTCTACGAGCTGGCGAGGGAGGGCGGGTACTTGAGCGACCTTGGTGTCGAGTAGGCCGGGGCAAGAGAGTGCGAGAAAGCGTACACATGTTTGTAGCTAGCCAGGTTTCTTGTCATTTTCGATCCGATAACTCGATGCAATGCAACACGCTTTCACTGAAGCTCCATTTAATAGCTTTGTTGGCTTCGCTTTTCGTCTAGCGTTATTCAGCCTCTCTGAAAGGGTGATAACTTAGCATAATGGGATCGCACGCTCGTAGCGCAATGCACTAGCATTGCCGAGCTGCAAGAGCGATTGCCTTTCAAAAGTCAAATGTAGCCATCTGAGGGTTTGACAAGCATCAAATTCACAATAGTGACACCGAATGGTTTATGCTCGTAAAAAATAGACTCAACGATTTGTTCCAACGTGTCTCTTTTTCGAGGGAGCGTCCGTTTCGTACTTTACGCGATACTCTTGGTATCCACTCGTAATTACGCGCTCGTAAAAAGCCTACTGACTGCAGCTGTGTGTGTTTGTGGGAGGCGAAAGTCTCGCTACCAGCCAACCAACCACTGGCTTTGAACGGCATGGGGATGGAAGGAATAGTGGCTTGAGGCGGCTAATAACAGCAGCGCGTGACATTTGACGAAAGCGATAAAAAGCCATCATGTCTATCAGCAAGGAACAACACGACGAACTCTGCGTCTCGTACGCCTCGTTGGTGCTCTTCGACGGTGAAGCTGAAATCACCGCGGATGCCATCTCCGCCGTGATCTCCGCCTCGGGCAACGAAGTCGCCCCATACTGGCCAGGTCTCTTCGCGCAGCTCTTGTCCAAGAGCGGCAAGGTCCTTGAATTGATCTCGTCGGGTGGCCCAGCCGCCGGTGGTGCTGCCGGCGCCGGTGCCGCTGCCGCTGGCGGTGACGCCGCTGAGGCCAAGGAAGAAGAGAAGGAAGAAGAAGAGGAAGCTGTACGTTGACGCGTCGATTTTGTTGTGTCTGGTGAAAGATGGATGGAGGGTGATACGATTTGCTAACGCTCGCTTTGATTGGTGTGTGTGTGCTTTCGATTATACAGGACCTTGGCGCTGGCATGGACATGTTCGGCGGTGGTGCTGACTACTAAGCTACTCTGGTAGAAAATATCAAGTATCATTAGATCCTCCTCAGTCGCTTGACGGCTCGTCTCGCTAACCAACTGTAAATGGACATTGCCCGTCTGTTGTTCCGGAGTCAAAACAAGTTGTGCAGTGTTGATCCCATCTTCTGCAGTTGCTGCTGCTGGATTCGAATGCCTTCGAGAATGTACCGCCGTCGACAGACCCAGGAAGTCACACACCCAGCCAGCCACACACAGGTCCCCGCAGTCAGAGAACAGCCCGAGAGCGAGTCGAACAGGTTTTAGCAGCAACGAAGCGCGCAGGGCTCGACAAGCATCCACGATGTTCTCAATACAGGTTTACAGGAATATCGGCGGCGTGCGCACTGGACAATGCGGCAACGATGAGGGGATCGATCGTACTGCTACGGAACGCTGTGTGTGTGTGGCTGTGTTGGTACTGGCAGTCCTGAGCTGGCTGTGGTGAGTGGCATTCGCCATTGCTTGGAGGTGTCATGCCTACCTCAGGGTGCTGTGGTTTCTGCTCTGCTCATGACAAACGGCTGGATGCGGATTCGAAAGGCGTCCACAGTTTCCCCGCGTCCTGTTAGCATCTGTTGTGTAAATGCCTGTTTGCGATGTGTGACCTCGTCTTCCTGTCTTTCACTCCATCACTTACTTGCAAATGTGATCACTAATAGCTCTGTCACCGAGTCTCTATCGTGCAGTTGCATGAGATGGAGTGTGTTTGTGAGATGCGTTCAATGCTGTTCGTGTCGACAGCAATTGGCAAATGAAAATAGTGGACTTGGTGCTATTTGAACCTAACAATGTGAATCATATTCAATTTAACTTACCTACGCTACTGTTTGGTACACCCACACTCGCCTTCTTCTCTCTCACACAAGTTGGTCGCCTTCTCACTCGGCCATTTTCAGTAGCTGGCTGAGGATCGACATGCCGATCTTCGGGTTCATTCTGCTCGCCAGACTGGCGGTGGCTTTGCTCGGGGTCTGGATATGCTTCGATGCGATCGAGATCGCCGCGTACACCGCCATCTTCTTCTCCAGCAAATCGTGCAGTCCACGCAGCCGCCTCTCGGCATCGTGCCAGATCTCCATCGCGCTCTCGCTTCTTTCAAATGCATGCTTGTGAAGGCGCATCTCAGTCACGTAAAACTTCAGCACTTTGGCAGATAGCACAAAGATCTGCTGCATGTCGCGGTGAATGTGCATCAGGTCCACGAGCGCCTCGATCGCTCGAACGTCTTCCATCACCGACTCGGTTGTCTTGCCAAGCCTTGTACCTGGCAACGCGTTTGAGCGATCCCAGAGTTGGTACGTCGTCAAGTTCTCAAGCACCAGTAGCAGCTGATGCAGCAACTCCACGTGTGGACGACTTCGGTTCAATCCTCGAATGGCTGCAAAAATCGTCTTTGGAATCCCAAGCTTCACGCATCGTCGGCAGCACTCACGCGAGTACTTCGTGCAAACTTCAATCGTGTGTCCAGCGAATAGCATCTCTTGCAATCGTTTCCCGTGGAGAAGCAAGTGAAGAGCCATCTCCAGCCGAGCGCCCAGTGTCAGCGGCTGCTCCGGTTGCATCAGCTCCTTAGACGAAGCAGGCGGCTCCGAAGTCACAAGAGTCATAGTAGAAATCTTCTTTCGCTGACTCGTCACCTCCGCGTTGCTGTGGTGCAAGCGAACCAGCATTCCACGCCACCAGGATTGGACTCGTTGGACAGAGTTCATGAAGTTTCTCTCCATACGGTTTGGCACGACCACGCGACGGAACACGCACGTGCTAATGACATGCTTGGCATGCTCACGAACTCGGAGCATCCCCTCACGTCGTGCTTTCTCTGCAGCAAGTTCTGCTTGACGGCGAGCTTCTGCTGCTTCAATTTCTGCTTGTCGTTGTGCTTCTTCAGCTGCAAGTTCTGCGTGTCGTCGTGCTTCTGCTGCGGCAGCTTCCTTTAGACGTCGGGATTCTTCTGCTGCAGCTCGCGCTTGACGGCGAGCTTCTGCTGCTGCAATTTCTGCTTGATGGCGTGCCTTCTCGACTGTAATTTCTGCTTGTCGTCGTGCTTCTGCTACCGCAACTTCCTGTCGTCGTTTTTTCTCTTGAGCTACCATACGACGACCCTGCCACTTCAGACACAGACGAATCCACCATTGCTGAATAGTGTGAGCTCCCATCCGTTCTTTTGAGCGACGGCGCTCTTCTCGGCGTTGAATGATTCTGGCAGAAATCTCGCGACGCAACTTGTATGAACTCCAGCAATCCGCAATTTTATTCGCGTCTCCCGTGCGCTTTTGAAGAATATCGGCCCCAAGCTGAACCCATCGAGATTTTGCAATGAGTGCCTTTCGCTTCTTCTGTTGCTGCAGCTTCTTTTCGTACCACATCTCGATCTTCCAGCACGCGAAAAACACGCGAAGGCGGTATAAATGCTCTTTCAGGGCGTAAAAGTTGAACCTACGCCTTCTCACGCACCATCCACGAGCACACGCTTGAATGTGAGTGGCAGCATCACCTCGTTTGCGGTGCGCGAATGACCTGAACCCGAGTTGAATAGCACAAGCAGCTCGATTTTCCACTCTCCACCGCAACATCTGCAGGCGCTCAGCCTTGGTGCGTTGGTACGCAACGAGCATACGATTGAACCGAAGCAGTGCCTTGATTTGTCGGTTTCGACGCCATGTTCGAATGTTTCGCTGAATCTTGACGACTTGAGATAACTTGTACGCGAACAGCTTTCGCTGCGCAAACAACCGGAAAGTTACTTGGATTCGCGCAGCAGCGTGCTGCATCAACAGCTGTCGTTCACGTTCATCGAGTTGCATCTGCTGGTATGTGATCAGCATCTCGTAGAAGTGAATCAAAGCTTGCACATGACGCTGGCGACGCACAATGCGGAAGTTCCGCTGCAGTAGAACGATGCAGGAAAGCGTGTGCTGGAATTTTTTCACTTCAGCAAAACGCCTGTAAGTGCTTTGGATCTCAACAGCAGCACAAGTTTCGCTCTCTTGGGTCTGGTATCGGTACGCTTCAAGCAGTCCACCAAATCGAAGCAGAGCCTTGATTTGGGTATTTCTTCGCCAAATCCGAATGTTGCGCTGCAGTTGAATAATTCGGCCACACTGGTGCTGGAAATTCTTGCGCTGGAGGAAACAACGGACAGCACTTTGAATCGCGACAGCAGCAGAACGTTTCACCTTCGAGAGAGAGAACGCGCGGTATGCAACTTGAATACACGCGGCAGCTCGACCTTCGACTCTCCTCTTAAGACTTTGTCGTCTCTTGTCCATCTCTTTCTCTTGGAGCAATTTCTGGAAGCGCTCAAGTGCAATGGCACGCTCCACTTTACGCTTCACCACATTCACTCGGAGAGCACTCTTCACCTTTTCAGCACACATCTTCACGAAGATGCGACGGCAAAGTGAAATACGATGCTGGCGCTTTCTCCACTTGGACTGGATAATCCCCGCACTTTTATGCTCATATTTCCACACTGCCTGGCGCAACTGTCTCGCAACTTGACGGGAGCGATATTGTCGCCAGGAGCGTTGAAGCTTGCTCGACGCGAAATTCTGTGCCAAAGAGAGTCTCTTGCGATATTGTCTTGCTGCACGTCGCTGCAAATACTGCACCCAGCAGTTCTCAATTTTCGCACAACTGGATTTCATGCGCAGGCGCCGAGCGATACGCATCCTTGCAGCTTCGACTTCCATCTTCTGTTTCGCGATCTTCGCATTGACGAACTTTCGCCACTGGAACTGGATCACTACAGCGGCCTTCTCCCATTTCTGCATGTTGTCAGATGACTGCAATTTCTTCAAACGGAACGCTCGCTGAAGCACAGTCACTGCATCTCGGAGTCGAGTGTACCGAACTCTCGTCGACCACATCATCATCACGCTTTTCACAACGTGAGCTGCGCGGAGTAGTCTGCGACATTGCCGAATTGCGAGGCGCTTCTGACTCGATGTGAACCAGAACCGTTGAATGATTCGTGCATTTCTGTTCTTCTTGATCCGCATCTGTGTTCGAATCCATGGACTCATCCACCAGCGCTTGAGTCTCGATGCAGCGTGAATCTCCCTGCTCGAATCCATCAACCTTGACTGCAAGTAGCAAACAAACGTCACCACCATCTTCTCCTCTGGGGGGTTCTGGCTATGGTAATGCTGTGGAACAAGCACTGGGACTTCTCCAAGCTGCTTCACTCGCTCGTTCACAGTCATGAAGTGCTGCCTCTCGTTCGCGAGTAGCTGCTCCATGTCTCCAGCACGATCCGCTGTGGTGGGTAAAATGTCCGCCTTCGAAAGCAGCATCGGGTGGTAGTAATGTAGCAGGTAGCAAAGAGCTTTGCCGTCAGCAAATGAAGCAGTGAAATCTTCCACTGGCACAAAGTAGTTTGCACAGACCACACGACACCACTCCAGAAGCAAAGCGTAGACCTGATCTTCTGCACTCTCATCCTTGGATCCCCGAAATGGTGTCCTCTTCTGCTGTTTTTCAAGAAACTCGAGCGAGCGAAAGCTCATCCGTTGCTGAATGTAGTCGATCTCCCGATGAATAACTTCGGTGTCAACGAGTGACTGCAGCTGGAAGCAACTGATCAGCTTCCACAACAACGCAAGCGTTTTCTCGCGATGGCCGTCGACAATGTCCTTCGCGATCTTCTCGACCAGTTTCTCGTCCACTTGAGTTTGGAGACTGGCGAAACCAGACGAGCTCAAAGTGAAGCGTCCACTTTTCTTGGCAGCATTTACTGCCACATTCGTCGCAGTCTTGATGCTTTCAAGCACATCTTGTCCACACTTTTCCTGGAGATAATGCAGGCAAATCTCCACGTTGTGCACTTTTTGCAGTCGAGAGAGAGCTGGCACACGCAAGTAGCTGGACAGGGACGTTGTTGTTGCTTGATTTGACTGTGATGTCAGTGCCTCCATCAGTTTTGCAAGACGCACACCGTCGCGCAAATCGACCGCAAGGTTTTTGATCTGAACATCAATTTCGTCCAGTGGAGTTTGCTGATGCTTCAGAATGTACCCCAGTTGCTTCAAGTGCTTGTCGATGCGTCCTTCGCTTGACAAGAAGAAACGGCAAAACTCGGTCACCATCTCTTGCGAACTCTTGATCTTCTTCTCGGCATTCGCTGACTCCTTCTCGTCCACTTTCTTTCCTCCCGCAGAGGGGGACACTCGAAAGAGACACGGGAAATGCATGAACTTGTCAACTCGGCTCTCAATGGTTGAGTCAAGAAACTTGATTAGCATCAAAAACTTGAGGATGAAGCTGTCCATCAGCGCGTCAAAATACTCGCGACCGGTGATGTTCTTCTTCTTGTTGACGAAGAAGTTTCTTGCTGGTCGACCACTGCCAACGTCGTTCAAGGCTAAAGAACCGTCCATGGGCGTCCTCAGATTCTTCACCAATCGGAACTTCTTCGCAACGTGTGAATCGTGGACCAAGTGCTGCAAAATAATTCGCCGCAGCGCTCGTGGCATCTTCGAAGGTTTGGCACTCTTCTTCGCAGAAGATGTGAACATCGACCTCAGAGTGCATCTTTCGTCCCGCATCACCCTTTGACCAAGCACAGCTTCCAGACCGAGTCGAAGCCACACAGGATGGTAGTTGTTCAGCAGCGAGATCAATTCTTCTTGCAATCCAACATCCGCGTACACAGGACGGTCTTGGCGGAACACGAGCTTCTTTCGGGCGATTTCTTCTTGAATGTCGAATAAAATATCGTCCATCGCTGGGGAATGGTAGATTTCGTTTGCTGATCGCGTCCATGAGTTTTCGATCCGCTTCTGCGCAAGAACTCTCAACGAGGAGAAGTCGAATCTTTGCTTCTTCCGCCGGGACTTGTGCGCATTTGTCATGGTAAATTGCTGAGTGGCTGGAATTTCGGACTGCAGTTCTTCTTCTTCCATAAAGCGCTGGGTATTCGAGTCGACAAGCACGTAGTTCATCCACTTCGTGAACCCTTCTTCTTGCTTGACCATCCAGTTCTCGTCGTACACGATCTTTCGTTGGCTCCACCATGAGCCCGAAAAATTGCTGCCCCCAGGAAGAGTCTTACTTGGAGTCAGGTCCAACTTTTTCGCGGTCGCGTCATCATCAGCTGTCTTTTCAACTCGAAGACGCTTCACTCTTGGTTTTCTTGGTGGCGTCATATCTAGCATGACCGACTCGCGTCTCTTCGATCCTGTTCGGGAGTCTGCATTCCGTGATGTGATCTTTCCACTCGTCGCAACTTGTTTAGTATCCTTTGCTTCTAGGATGACTTCTTCTGGCTTTGCTGAGATCTGAAGAACTTGATCCGACACAACGCGTTGCTTGCGAGCTCCTGGAAGAGCAAACGCTCCTTGACCTCTGAAACGAGATTTCTTGTGAGCTCTTGCGACTCCATACCCAGTCACCTTGCATTGCAGCTTGTATCTGTCGTTCACTGTGAACCGCATAATCCCCGCAAGCTCGCGCTCAAGGTCTTCATCCAACGGCTCAAATGTGATTCGAAGTAAGACGGAGCTTTCAGCTGGAACCACGCAAACGTGAAGGTCGCACTTGAAACGAGGCTTCTCACTCGGTTGTCTGTGGTTGCTTTCCTTGTGGGCAAGTGAGTACCCTTCGTACTTGATGCGCGCATTTCCGAGGTTGCTCGGGTTCTGAAGTGTGAGCTGCAGGGTTTTGCGGTCGCTGATCGGCACTCGTCCAAAGCCCAAGTGAGGCACACAGTTGAAGTCGTTTACCACCATCGTCACATTCCCTGTCACCTGTCCATATTCGCTCCGGTCATCATCGTCTGCCGGATCAATGATTTCGCTTCTTTTGGAGTCCGTGCCACGAGAGGTGGTTTTAGTCGATGTCAAGACTCTGCTGTGCACGATTACCTCGTGCTGTCGCTTCCCAAGAACGCTGAACTGCTCTCTCGACGTAGGATCCACAAACTTTGATGGCGTGATCGGTGCGCGTGGTGGTCTCACACTACCTGAGCGAACTGCAGCTTTCGTGCGCGGAGTGGTCGCTATCGCAGTGGTGCCGGGACGCTCGTAGATATGGATATTCCGTCGACTCGGCGCGAGGTTCTCCTTCCCGTGCACGAACGTTGCGCCAAAGCCGCTCGTGAACTCGTCTCTCTGCGTCACTTCCTGCAGGAACGCCGTCGAGTCCTTCCACTGCACGTCGTCGTCTTTCTCTTCCTCACTGCGCTGGCTCTGGTCTTCAAAGTCGAGGATGCTGCTTCTGGTGGTGATGCTGCTGCTGTCGAGCGCTGCGAACGGGTTCGTGGACACGCGCGCGCCCCACTTGGTCGTTGTGGACGGGGTGCCAGCGCTCGCAGGCATGTCACCCTCGCCCGAGCTGCCGCTTCCAGTGCGTCGGTGCATCGATTCTGCGGCTCGTCCTGCTTGCTTCTTGCTGGTGCTGGTGCTGAGGGCGGGCGCTTTTCGCGATACGGCAGGCTTGACTGTCTTGCCGTGTCTTGCGCGCGCATTTCAAAAGCAAGGACGAGGTTCAAACATTTAAAAGAATGGAGAAGAAGAGTGATGGTCTTTCACAGATCTGATCGTTAAATATATTTTATTTACATATATAACCATTTATAGATAAAGTATTACAAATATGTACATTTACGTGCATGTTGGATGCGCCAACATGAAAACAGGAAAGTGAAGACTCCCACTTCTCCAACCTGCACCATGCTGCGAAAGTTTGTAAAGTCCTTGGTAAGAACCCAGAATGGGGAACGATCCATCAGCTTGAGAACACAGTGGCGTTTTACGCGGCAACCTTGATCGCGGAACATAATCGCCGTGATTCACGTTAAAGAACATCGAAACTCTGAGCGAAGCCTGTCAACCAATTGCTGAAAATTGTCAAGCGAGAAGCAGACTTGATGCGCGTTCAAGGAAGTTGAATGCGTGGATTACCCTTGAGAGATGTACACGGTTCACAATGTTGATTCACATTAGTACTGCATGTGATGTTGATGCGAATTAAAACTACTGACAAGACCGGAACGTACTTCTAGCTGAAGACGATGCGAGCGAATAGGAATGAAGGAGTGAATGAAGCGCTCGCACTCAGCTCGACCCGTACCTGGTCACAGTTCTGTCAAAGCAGCACAGAGCGAAGAAGATTAATCCTCATACTCGCTGGACAAAATCATCAAACGCACAAGAACGTGAATACGATGCACAACAGACAATCCATACGCACACATCCACCACCAGGCTTTTCATCACCACCCTCTCACTCTCTCCTCCACTCGCCGGGATAAAATTAACCCCAGGGCTCGAGGAAAAGCGCTCGCCATCTGATGGGAATCAGAACGACAGCTCTATTTCCTCCACGAAACCCCACGTCTCACGTCTCAACACCTCTCGCAACCGCCTCAGTCAGAATCAGAATGGCACTGGTTGGTGGAGGCGCGAAATGCGGACGTTTGAGCGAATGAGAGCAAAAAAGCGATGAATTCAAGCTTCGTGGGATGTTTCTAACCCGCCAATATGATACACGCTAGGCCTCCCGATCTAGACTCATAGATATGAGAGAGCCCAAGAGCTCACTCACAATTCTCTATCGAGAAGCGATGGGGGAGAACACACAAATATGCAGAGACTCAGGAGTCTGCACCACACCGAGCACTTACTTCTCAAGCAGTGGCTTGCGCTCTTCTGCTGCCGTCGGGATGAGGTGGTAGCGGTGCGCGCCGCCATCGTTCTCCTTCTTGTTCTCGAGATACCACACGGTCGTGGAGACGACGAAGATCGTGCCATAGAGACACGCTACGTGCAACATTGACATATACACAATTCGTTAACAATGGACCACAAGATGCACGCAGTAAGCATCACAACATCATCATAACTCACCTGACTCAAAAAGCGGCGCGGAACTGTTGACGTTCTTGCCGAGCTTCATGTATTCCGGTTGCACTTGCACCAGCACGCCGACCACGAGCAGGAAGAAGAACCCGAAGAGCGACAACAGCGAGCAGCAGATCGCCCCTGTTCAGTTCGCATCCACATTGTTTCGCGCCAAATACACCAAAGACATCACCACAAAACACAGCAAGCAAGTCAGCACCACGAACGTCATGTCCAATCAATCGCATTTGCCAACCGGTCAGTCAGCGCCGCTTGTGCCCTGAATTGGATCTTTTTCATCCTGTCTGCGTACAGCGAGTAGCGCAGCCACACAAAGAGAAATTGCACGTACAGGAAGTCTTGCTCATGGTGGTCGATGTCTTGTGTGAATATGCTGGAGGTGGAGACTGCGGGGGTTGTCGTACGACACGAGGTACTTGGTGTCGACTGGACTCTTGTTGCTGTTGCTGTCTGTTGAGCTCTTCGACGACTGCCATGAAAAGCCAAACCAGGAAATCCATGCGGAAGAGAAAGCTCAACAGTCCATTATTGAGGGTATGCTCAGTACTCCCATCCTCACCCTGTGATTTTTCTTTCCATTGGCTAAAATTGAAATTACTCTTTTCAATCAATCAATTTCAATCGAAAAGTAAATTGAAGATATTTTACACCAATCAAAAGTTCCAAGTTCCCATTTGGCAACTCTTGTGAACTGTGTGTTTACACCTCTATTTGAAAGTTTGATGATGACGGCATATTGCAGAATGAGAGGGGAGAGCAAATGAACTTCCCGGTGGGGCGAGTGGGCAGCTCTTTTGAACAGCCCACTCGCGAAAGAACACGCAAGCAGTAGCACAAGACACAAGATACAAACACCAGTAGCATGTACGACTTTTGCCTCACGATCCCGGTACGTTCCTGCTCTCCATGCACAACGAGAGGCGCTCACTACACTCTTATGCGACTCGCGTACTCTTGAGCATCATTTTAGTGCCTCATTTGTCGCTTGAAGCGTCCTGGGTGCAAAGATATCGCTCTGTCAAAATGCCTGATCTTCCTTCCGGCGGTGCGATCGATCGCCCTGTGCTCATTATGAGGCTGACTGTGTTTATCCTGTTTGCATATGCGATTAATCTGTTACTATGGTAGTATGGTATGCTTTTGGGCATTGGCGGCATTATCGGCTACGTGAACAGCGGTAGTGCCATGTCCGCGATTGCGGGCGGCGCGTCCGGTCTGTTCCTCACGTTTGTCGGCTACTGCAGCTACAACGAGTACCAGCAGAGCCCTGTGACGTCCAAGCTGTGGCCTGCGCTCTCCCTGGGTGTGTCTGGTGCCTTGACCGGTGTCATGGGCATACGCTACCAGAAGACCGGTGCATTCCTCCCTGCTGGCGCTGTTGCCGCCACCAGCGCCGCCATGTCGCTGTTCTACATCGCGAAACTTGTTTCGACCCCAAAGCCACACTACAAGAAGAAGAAGTAAACGACTCGCCTCGACCCCAGTACCACAGGAAACTAAGGCGAACAGCAAGAGAGGAAAGATTGGAATGAAGTGCCTTCACCACACACCACCACCTGCGACAGCCCCTGCAACGAGTTGAGATCCCCATGAGTTAATGAGGCGCATGACCACTCACAGTTCCCTCATATAAACAGAAACACGTGGTTTGTTTGTGTATATGCGATTGCATATGTCTCTGTATATGTTTTTTGCATCAACTGCGCTTATATTTCGTGCTTATATGTATCAATTGACCATTGTTCTGTGTCGATTCAGAGTGGCTCCATTCATGTCTGAACACTTTTCTTGGGCGTAGTTCTGGTGATCAGAATGCCACGCGCTGCTCTCTTATCGCCTTCCGAGCACCGTCAAGCTGCGGAGATTGCTGGCGACGTCCCATGACGCCCGCCGCCTTGTACTGTCTGGCGAATGAGATGATGTCGCGGAGCGCGTTGAGCAGCCAGTCGCGCTGGAGCGCCGACTTGAGCTGCAGATCCAAGTTCCGGACGCCCGTGACTAGCGAGACGCAGCATTCCGGGTCCAGCGGGTACTTCCTCGCTGCGCGCTTGATCACCATCGTATCGAACTGCGCGTTGTTGCCGCGCACTTCGATGTCGTCGACGGGCAGGAACTCGTCGCTCTTCTCGCCGTTCTTGCGCAGCCAATAGAGACGCGTCGGGTCGCTCGGGTCGTAGCAGAGCTTTGTGTCGTGCGGCTTGCCCCGACGTCCAAATTTCACCATCCGCATGTCGTTCACGACCCCCGCAGCGATCGTCAGCTGGAGCGTCAAGTGGTGCTTCTTTGCAGAGAGCACGCGCTGCTTCTTGGCTTTCGAGCCAATTTCTTCTTGCACGTGGTGGCTCAAGTAGTTGAGCTGCGGGTACAGCTGCTCCTTGGTCGTGTCTTTCTTTGTGTACGACGACAGGAGGTCCTTCAGGTGCGCCTTGGCCCACGGGAAGTCGTGCATCACGCTCTTCACGTAGCGTAACTGGCGAAGCATGATCCCGTGCTGCTGCGGGCCGAGCTGGATCATGAACGGAATGCGCACCTGGCGCTCGTTCCACTGCCAGACGATAAAGCGTGCGGGCTTCTTGCGGATCACGAGCTCCGGGATGCCGTCCAGTTTGCGTTCACGCACGCGCACGACCATTTGAGACGACCGCGGAGACGCAAGCGCCGCCGAAGGATCTCGCTTTGTGAGATTGTTAGTTGACCCGTTCGCTTGGTCCATTCTCCACTTCGCTGGGCTATTTCGACCAGCAGAAGACGCTGCTGCTGCTCCTCCTCGCATCGGATAGCAGGCACTCATGGATTTGCGTCGAGTCGCCCATCGACATGGCCCAGAGATCATCTTGGTATCACTCATGGTTGAGGGGCTTTTCGGGTTTGCTACCAAAGAAGGACTCTCGTTGTCTGTGATGACAGCGATGCGCTTAGCAGGGTTGCGCTTCATGGTGAACGACTTCCTGCGCAGCGGTACGGTCGTGGTGATCACAGCGCTGGAGCTGAAGCGACGTCTTTGAAGACACGACAGCCGCGGTGACGATGCCGAAGAAGAAGGATCCGCTACAACGACTCGGAGGCGATCAACCTTCGCTTCTCTTTCTTCTCCGACGTCACCGCTTGAATCGTCATCTAAGCTGCCGAGCTCTGTGTCGTCGGGAAACTGGAACTTCAGCCTCGAGCCTTTGGGGATACTGGATCTCGAGATAACGCCTCCGTTTCCAGCTCCGCTACCACTTCCACAACCACCTCCACGGGGTGGCTTTGGCTCTTTGATCGTTTTCTTCATGGGCTCAGCCACCGTCACAGACAGCATCGACTGCGGGAGAATTTTGGCTTCATGGACGTGCTTCAAGCTGGTGGTGGGTAGCGTTGATGCGATTGCGAATCGAGGCTTCTCAGCAAGACTCGAGCCACCTTCACGGTCGGACTCATCCATGAGTTGGCTATTGCGAGGCTGTAATACATCCAAGTCTTCTTCATCCAGCGCTGGCTCGTGCGAACTCTCATCACTCACGTGATCTTCTTCAGTCTGGTTGGAGCTGTGCAGACTGGGATCGTCGCTCTCATCACTGGAGCCAAAGCTGCTGCTGTCTTCATCCTCAGCGCTTTGCTTTTTTTCTTCTTGTTCCTGTTTGTGCTTGTGCTGCTCGTGGTATTGCTGCTGCTCGTCCTCTGGAAACTCAGGTTCTTCGTATCCGTGGACCTCGCGAAGCAGAGCCACCAATTTCTGAAGCTGAGCGCTACACACAGAACAATTTATCATCAGCATCTGATAACCCAAGGACGACCGAAATCAAGACAGACAAACTTACTCTTTGCCGTGGGAAGAGCGCCGCAAGCTCTCGGATTGGGTCTGGATCTTGGACACGGACGACTGGTAGCGGTGGCATTCCCCCTGGAGCTCCCCATTCTGCTTTTCCAGTTGTGTGATGCGCTGCGATTGGGCTTTCAGCTCGCGCTTCGCAGACCCAAGGAGGTCTAGGAGTCGGTGCTCGGACGCGCCCTGGAAAGCGCCGCCGTAGATCGCGTCCTCTACGGTTTGCAGCAGGTACTCCATGGCTGGGAACCTCACTGCAGTCGCATGTTGCTGATGTTTCTTGCTGCCCTTGGTGCTGCTGGCTTTGCTTACCGATGCAGACTTGTGCGACGGCTCTTTCTTCATTTCCAATGCGATGTCACAGTCGTTGTTCTCGCTGGGCGGGTGGATCGGCGCCGAGCTTCTTCTTAGCGCAGACGTCGCTGGCAGTGGTGAATCGTGAGGCTGAACTTGATGCTGAGCTTGAAGAGACACCGGGAGCCTCAGTGTGAGCTTGGACGACATCAACGAAGATCTAAGAGCTCCCGAATCAGTCAGTCAGCTCAGCGAGAGCGCTGTGTCGTTTCGTGTTCCAGATTGAACGCAAGCTCTCGAATGCCTTCAGCGACCGAGCGCAGACGAGCTCACACGCCCCTCACCCAGGCGCCCACAGAGTAAAGTATAAATACGCCGAGCGAGCCAATTGGGGAATGCAGCTCGGCAGGTAGATCTCGATACTGGACGCAAGAAATCCAGATTTGTCGCGGGGTAAACAGCAAACCCTATTGATCGGTTTCCTCTCACTCTCTCTGCGTGGTTTTGTTTTCTCCCGCTCTTTCTCAATTGAGACCCGCCACTTACTTTAAATATGCAGATGAGTGGTTTGTTGCTTGCTGGTGCACTTTCTAAAGGGTTCTCCGAGTTGTTTTTAGATGAAAAAATGCGACAGAAACCAAACCAAGAGCTCCACCGTTTATCTGCGTTGGAGTTGAACAAGATCAGCACCACCGCTAATAATAATGGGCCGTCACCCTCACAAGATCTCTTCATCTCCTCAATCGGTCAGTTGGGACCCATTGTTTGCGCTGTGGAGAGACGCGCAAGTGTACAGTTGGTGAGTGGCTACATTTTGTGGAATGGACCCATGCCACGCAGCTTATTCCTCGGAAGAGTTTTCAGTTCAAGGAGACAACACCAGAAACAAATACGGCCCTGAAGCGTCATTATAAGCTCCGCATGCGGATAGATCTTGTGACGTAGTCCCTGTCTTGCTCGGCCTTTGGACTCTGCAGTGCAGCGGATCATACAGGAAAGCAGCCATCGGTGAGCTGCGAATCATAGTCTGGCCATGGATAACGTGTTAAATGGAATGGACCTCATGATGAGACCCCTGGCAAGCAAGAACCGCAAAAGACACAATAACTCGACATTGAAGCGCCTTCATGACGGACGCCATATCTTGGAAACGTCGTGGATGTTTGCGGCTGTCAATAAACCTTGCACTTGTCACCATACACATACTCTAACCAAGTCCAGTCGGGGTGTTAATGGAGGTTAAGGGAAATGCGTGGTTGAGAGTGCGCCACGTGTGGAATCCTGAATGGCCGCCCGCACGCGCGCGATTTCTTTTCCTCGGAGTTGCCTGCTGCCTCAGTTCGCAATTCGCCATGGAGTAGACACGCCGTCCTCCACTGCAGAGCTCCCCTCGCGTGTGTCCGTCCGCTTCCGTCAACCCACTACCTCTCCCCCCCACCCACCCAAGCATTCGCACCCAAAGCAGCCGCCGTTGTGTTTCCTCCAGTTCCGCGCGGGGGATCTTCCCACTGGAGAGGCAGGCACTTCGTTGTCGATCTATTGCACGTTGTCGGCGATTCGAGAGAGGTGATGGAGGTGATGGAGGCGATGGAAGAGTCGTCGCCGCGAGGGTCAGATATTGGCGCGCGTGGTTTTTAGCTGGTGCGAGCCCAGCACTACCTGTGAAGTTGGTGCCTATCCGAGAAGTGGCGCTCTGCGTAACTGCGTGCGCTTCTTGGGGAGTATGGAATCCCCCGCTGAAGACAGAAGGCGTCGGTGAAGGTTTTCCACGCGAGTTCAAGAGAAGAGTCGAAGATAACGTGACTGCAGTGTTCAAGACCAAGCAAGTGTACCAAGCGCAAGACAACACGGGAGGTGCCCGCGCGCGCGAGTATGGTGCTGTTTGACAACGCGGGACAGCGACTGGAGTGGATTCACGGGAGTGCGTGAAGTTCCTGCCTCGAGTAGAGTGTGGAAGCAATTAAGAGCGAGACAGCGTCTGGACTGGAGTTTTTGTTGAGTGACGGCTTGACACTCCAACCTCATTATGAATTTTTTGAAGGAGCTCCTGTTTGTAAGAAGCAAGCCAGCGACTGGAGTGGAGTGTAATCTCCCGCCACAAGTGAGTCGAGGAAGCCAAGCAGGCGAAACAGCGTCGGGACCGGGGAATTGAGGCCCCTGCCTCTGACAGAGGCAGCAACGTCATGGAAGCAATCAAGAGTGCGTGCGCGCGTGTGTGTGCGTTTACAAGCGATGGAAGCGAGCGAGTAAGCAAGAACAGAACAAGAAGCGAGAACGTCGAAGACCAAACCAGGCAACGAACCAAGAGTACGAGGAAGCAAGGATCGCGAAAGGCGTCGTGTGGATCAAGAGTGTGTGCGCGTAGAGACCAGAACGGGTTTCGATTTTAAGACAGTGTTTCGTTATGGACGACCGGAGCGAATGGCAGCGAGTTTGTATCTCCCTATTTGGGCTGGGAGAGCGCGAGATTAAAGCGGCTGAGGCGCCGCTGCGCAACGTTTTAGACACTGCCAGAGGTCGGCGAAGAGTGTCGGATGCGCCATGTCGTCAGTTCGAGTCGGAAAAACACTGTCGGGAGCTCTCTCCCTTCAGGAGCAAGGGAAGAGAAAGTCAAAGTCGTGAGTGGTATTGAGTATGCCAGCTCATTTAGACTTTGAAGAAGAACGCGACACAGGTTCAGTAAGTTGGGAGGTATTATGGTGCGGGAACGAAGATTTGCAGATTTGTAGAGGATTGCAGAGCTCGGCTTTTCGCAGAGGTGCGCTTGTTAGTTTAGGGCATTGAGACACGGAATACAGATTTCTCTTTTGATCTCACTTCATGTGTTTCATCTTTTGCTCTGCGTATCCATAGAGATTGTCTGATTGATGCTTCTGATGACAGTTAGATATCTCGAGAACTCCAACGCTTCGGTCAAGACTGACCATCAACCATCATCGTTTTAATTGACCAGGGGGTTCCAAGCCCAACTGCCATGTTGTTGCTCAGTTGTGATTGCTGTTAATCACATGGGTGTGAATCCACCGACCAGCCACACAAAGTTTTGTATTCGCCATTTGCAGTTTGGCGACGGAGTGAAGTGATGGTAAAGCTGATTTGTCAAGTGTTGGGCTCGCCCGAGTATTGCGTCGCGGTCAGGGTGGATGCGGACGCCATAGTCACCGAGCTGAAAGAGGCAATCCAGCAGAAGCTCGATGCTAGCTGCCCAGCACCACTAATGCAGTTGTACGTTTTGAAGCGAGACGATGACGGCGATGAGGACCAGTGGCTCCATGACGACGACCCCGACTTGGATTCGCTTGCGATGACGCAGATTCCTGGTTCAGTGCGATAAATACGTGAAGCCTGAGCATCTGATGAAGCCGCATCAAACACTGAGGTACTATTTTAACGATGCGAACCGGTTTGAAAGCGCAGCAGTGCACGTGCTCGTTCTACTGCCTGAAATGAGCGAAAGCGAGTCAACTGCCGAGTCCTCACTCTATCCAGGAGCGAGCTATTCACAAAATACCAGCGAAATCCCAGCGCCGCAACCAGAGAACTACAGCAAAAGTGAGAGCGTGAACCCAGGGATCTGCGAATACGTGAAAAGAATACTGCTGGCTTCTCTGGAGAATCTTGGATGGGGCTTGGAAGTTTGCTACCGCTTCGCAAAATGGGCGGCAGGGAAATTGTTCCATTGGTCTCTGCTTCGCTGAGAATGTGCTGGATCGTGCAATTGAAGAGTTCATCCAGTTGTACGAGTGGCTGCGCGGAATAAACAAAGGGTACACGATCAAGCACTACGCCTTATAAGAAATAAGGACGGACCCCACAACAATGTGGACGAGCTACGTGAGTCTAGCGAGAAAAGTGGCTAGTGCTGAGGCACTGGAGTAGCGAAGCTTGCGTCGTCAGTTTCTCGTTAATGTGATAAGAATCGTCGTAGTATCCGCGAGTTCTTCTTCCGGAATGTCGATTTGTTGGAAATGGTGACGACGAACAATCGAAATCGTGATTTGCAAACTGACTCGAGCAAAAAGCAAAGGACAAAATGCACAAGAGAGAGAGAGAGAGAGAAATCATTCATTTCTGACAAGCACGCGAACTAGCAGGACTCGATCCAAACGCAAAGCAGAAGTTGAGCACTAAATTGAACCAAAGTTGGTGGTCACAAGTCTGAGGATTAGCCAGCTTCAATGGTGAGGTGCAGCATTTTTTTTAAAGGAAATCTGTACACCCAGAGCGTTGTTTCATAGTCGAAGCCTCTCGCTAGCCACTCCTCGTTTTGAGCGAACGCCTGCTCTCCAGGTTTGCGAAGAATTATCCGCCGATCGAGGTGAATTTCGAGATGCAGGTGAAGACCACTGGATCAGCAATCGCGGCTCTCAAAGTTTCCCAGAGACAGAAGGAGTTGAAGTTGGCGTACTTTGTTTTTCCAGAGATGACGCGAAACGTGGACGGTGGTGAAGGAGGACTTGGTGGAGTGTGGAGCTCTTGGTGGCAGGCAGCAACATTGAAAATGACGCTGGGGTAATCAGAGAAAGAGTTTGGTTGTCAGATTTCAAGAGGGTGCTCATGATGGCGCCTCTGCCATCCAATGCCCCTCGCCATCTTTGCCAGCGGTCGCCTCGCTGATTTCTTCCTGATGTCTGCTTGCCAGCAGTGGAACACGAAACCAATCCTTTCTTGAGCCTTGATGGCGAGTCCTTTGCATGCGTCTTTGCTTTGTCTCAATGCCGAGAGGATGCTCTCCAGTGCTACATCCTGCCAATTAACAAAATACGAACAAGTCAAGCGGAAAACGAAATGAGAGCACGCGCACAGTTTGGGTGTGGCCGAAAAGCCACGGGGTACATTATTTGTGCCTTGGTCGCTGTTGCTTCGCTCTGGCTACTGCGCGTTCTGTCGATGGGATCTTCTGGTATACACTATGTAGACTCACTGCAATCATCTATTTTGTGACGGCCATCTCTTGTGCGTGGCGGCCTTCACACTCTTTTTTGTGTTTGACGGTGATGGAGGGCGGTGACAACGACGTTGCTCTCACTCGCGCGCTCGCTCACTCGACACTTTTTAAAAATGGAGGCGAAGAAGATACTTTTTCTTAAGCAGTGGACTTCTTCTTTGGTGGGCCACGTGGCAGCTTCACGCCGAGTGCTCGCTCCAGCTTGGAGATGATCTGTCCGTTCGGGATCGCCTTACCAGATTCGTACTCGGCAATCACCTGCGGCTTCTCGTTGATCGCTGTGGCGAGCGCCTTCTGGTTCATCTTCTTGTCCGTGCGCGCCTTGATCAGCGCCTGCGACAAGTTGCGGTCCACGACGTTGTGCTTGAACGTCTCCGTGTCTTCCTCCAGCTTGCGCATGTTCACATTCACGGCCGAGTGCGAGCTCTTGTTTGTACCAGCCATGTCTACACATGAAAAGAAACAGACAACCGTCAGCCGCCTCATTCGATCGCATTCCTTTCTTCCATTCATTCAGCCAAATAGATCCAATTCAAGCATGCACGGAAAGACTTACGCTTGGCTTCCGCGACGACGTTGCCCTGGCGGCGCGCCGCGTTGAGCTGCTGAGCCTTGGCGGCGCCCGTGGCAGGGCCCTTGCTGCCCCATCCGGCGGTCGACCAGTCCTGTCCTTGAACGAAGCTCATGTTTGCTGTGTAGTGGTGGTGTTGAGGGTTGCTGCTTGCGTGGCGTGGGGGATTTTCTAAAGTGGTTTCATGGTCTGTCGGAAAAGGTTGGCTCAAAACGACCATCACTCTCCACTTTCTTTCCAGAACATGCTTTTCCACAAATCTTTTTCTGTTCCTGCGACACTCGTGCAACATTCAATGTCACTATTCCGAGATAATCATAAAATTGAGCTTTATACAGGGATGAACAACCTGGTTGTTCACGATATCCTTATCAACTCGAGTGTTACGAACTGAATTAGGCGTTTCCCTATCACAAATCTTGGAATTCCCCTATTTGTCTGTTCAAGCGCCATTCAAGATATTACCCTAAACGATAAGTATGATACATTTCTCAAGACAAATGTCCAGAAACCGTTTTAACCATTGACCTTAAAATATCCTGCTTCTGTTTCTATATAGACATTTATGCTACAAAATGTATGAGTATCTCTGAAAATCTCTCATTTTTTATCCTTAAAAGATGTTCAAAAGTCGGATATGAGATCTCAATTTGGTGCCGTATAAACGGACTTTCTGGCTGGCTGCCAAGCAAAAAAGCAAAGCAAAAAGCAACCCCAACGACACCAACAAGACAAAATGGTGAAAGCGGCCGGCCCCGACCTCAAGCGCTACATGGACAAGCGTCTGAGCCTCAAGCTCAACGGCAACCGCAAGGTCACGGGCGTGCTGCGCGGCTTCGACCAGTTCATGAACGTCACGCTCGACGAGACCGTGGAAGAAGTGTCCGCGACGGAATCCAACCGCATCGGCATGGTGGTAAGTCAGCCTGCCAGTCGCCTGCCTACCTGTATATAAGGCAAGCAGGGAGAGAGCGTGGGAGATAAAGTGTGCTAACGGGCTATGTGTGCTTGTGTTGCGTATGTGTGGCTGCTGCAGGTCATTCGTGGTAACAGTATCGTGCAGTTCGAGTGCTTAGAGCGACTGTAAGTGGGCGAGCAGATCCGGGAAGGACGCGTAGGATCCAACCTTTCAACGCCAGCTCTACCACCCCCAAGCGCGATGACTGCTCCATGACAGACCAAGAGAAACGTGCCGCGAGCAGGTCGGCTTGTGCGGAAGCGAAGGCTAACAGGAGGCAATATGCGGAGCCTTCGGCCAGGTAGATGATGCGAGAATAAAGTTATTTTTCGGAATATGTTTGCGTTGCGCAGAGTGGTCGATTCGTTATGATGGCTCGTCATTACAAGGTATTGCACGCTTTGATAGCCAAGAACCGTGCACTTTGCTGGCAGGGGCTCCTTACGGCCCAAGAGCGATGGGTCCTGCCGCGTTCACCAAAGATCTTTGGTTGTGGGGATGGATTCATTATTCATTTACCTCAGCGTTGGATACTATGAGTGATTGCACTCCTCATTTCCCAAGCGCACACCAGTTTGATCAGCGTGGTGCAGGGAAATCGGCCAAGGGCCTCCATCCACCTCCGAGAGAAAAAGAAGTGCACCGCCTGAGTTTGTATGGTTCCGAATGTCTTTGCCTCCATGAGTGATGCATTGTGGTTCCTCACTATTAACTCCAGCGTGGCTCGAAATGAAACACACTTCAGTCCACCTTGTTCGGTAGAATTGTAATTACCGTTTGCATGGTCCGTCTCGCTCCCAGGCGGCGCAGGTAGAAGGAAGAAACATGCAAGGATGAAAAAAATGTGCATCGCCACCCCCGAAATGATGGCGCTCCCTCGCCTCGATTGGAACCTTGTGTATCAAGGACATCGTGGAGCGATAGAAACACTAAAGAAACCTCAAGATCAACCTGGGCAAAGGTGAACTGAATTGGAAGGAAACTCAACACGCGATTTTCGAATATGCACATTTCTCTTTTTTGTTTTGCTTTTATTGACGTTTTCTGCTGAGAATTACAATGATAATCTACGATATAATAACCTAGAAGCGACCACCGCGGCCACCACCTCGGCCACCGCCACGGCCGCCGAAACCACCGCCACGACCACCAAAGCCACCGCCGCGACCGCCACCACGACCGCCGAAGCCCCCA
>JAASGK010000527.1:0-21813 GCA_023334195.1 Globisporangium emineosum
GCAGCACGTAGTACGGGAACGGGTAGTTCTCCAGGTACGGCACCATGCTCACCTTGCCCTTCGTGAACGTCACGCTCTTGGTCTCGAGGATCGAGTTGTCTTTGTTGTCCGCCTGGTCCACGACCAGCAGCACGATGAGCTGCTGGCGCTCGAGCGCCGTCTCGATGAGTTTCTTGATGCGCATGCGACCGTCCGTGTCGAAGCGGCCGTCTGAGATCAGGAACACGATCTGCGTGAACTCGACGTTCGCGTTCGCGTTGTTGCTCGCAGCGCTCGACGCGTTCTTCGCGGTCTCGAGGATCTGCAAAATCGCGTCCAGCGTCTGGATCATGTTGGTCTTCTTCTGCTGGAAGCCGAACTGCGAGATCACGCGCGAGCCGGCGTCGTCCGTAAACGGCGTGTCGAACGAGTGCAACAGCTGGATGTCCTGGCCGAACTTCACGACCGAAATCTCCCCCACTTCAAGCTGCGTCATGCCCTTGCAGAGCGTTGTCATGGCTTCAAGTGCCAGTCGGCCAGCATGGTTGTCCGCCATCGATTCAGAGTCGTCGATCGCGACCATCACCTGGTACTGGCGCTTCGACGGCCGCGTGCGGCGCATCCAGATCTTGTCCTTGCGGAACTGACTCGCGATGTACGGGATCACCTTGCGCATGTTGATGCGCTTGCCCGTGCGGAAGTCACCCTCGAGCTTCGCGCGCAGCATCGGCTCGAGCACCAGTCGCAGCTGCTCGCACAGTCGCTGCGACGACGCGGACGTGATCGCAATGTACTTGGACCAGAGCTCCGAGCCATGAAGCGCCAGGTCACTGTCGCCGCGAGACCAGTTGGCGATGAACGTGTCGAGCTCGTCGCGCAGCGCAGTGACCTCATCAGGCGTCAGCAGCTTTGGCGGTGGACTCGAGTCTTCTTCCTCCTCGTCTTCCACACCAAGTTCCTTCAGCTTGCGCTCGAGCTCCGACTGGAACGCGGCAGGCAGATTGTCGCTCTGCTCGTCGTCGTCGTCCATGTCAACATCCTCGTTATCCTTGCGAATCGGTTCATCCGCCTTGTCCTTTTTGGCTTGTTCATCCGTCTCTGGGTCCAGCATCTTGGAGTTCGCTTCGTGGTCGCGCTCGGCGTTGTTCTCTTTCTTGATCTGCTTCTTCTCTTCCTTCACAGCCTCCGAGTCGTCCTTATCTTCCTCCTGTTTGATCGCATCGTCGTCGTCAATGTCCATCGCGGTCGCGCCATTCACTTCCTCACCGTTGTCCTTCTGGTCGTCGTCTTCTTCGTCCTTCTGTTCGCTGTTGTTCTGGTTCATGATCTGGTTCTCTTCGGCAGCAGCGAGCGCGTGCTCGACGTCGTCCATGTCCTCGTCGTCGTCGACAAACTCGGCAGTCGTCATCTCGCTCTTGTTGTCGTTGCTGTCCTTGTTGTCGTTGCTGTCCGACTCCTTCTCGTCTTCGCCACGCTCAATCATCTCCACACGGCGCTTCCAGTGCTCCTGGGTGTCCTGTGGGTTGCGGTACGGGTTCGGCTCGTTGCGCTTGCGGTTGCGACGCTTCTCTTCCTTCTCTTGCTTCTGCTGGTTCGCGTCCGAGACCTGCGACATGGGCTTCCACTCCTGCTTCTCGTCGTTGTCATCGCCGCTGCTCTGCTTCTGCGCCGAGCTGTTGCTCTGATTCTGCTCTTCCGTTTCATTATCGTGGCTGTTCGCATCCTCCATGTCTTCGTCCTTCTCTTCTTCATCTTCGTTCTGCTCGAGCTCGTCCTGGCCGTCCTTGGATTGCGTTCCAGCGACAGTCGAAGACGACTTATCTTCCGGTGCACCGTTCTCCTGTTCGTCTGGCTGAGCTTCGTTCTCATCCTCATCCTGCTCATCGGCTTCTTCGTTCTCGTCGTCCAAGCCACCAGCGCCCATCTGAACAGCGCTGTCGAGCGGCTCCTCGTCTTCCTTGTCAGCTTCCGGTTCGTCCTTCTCTTCTTCAGCGCGCTCGTCAGTGTTCGCGTCGTCTTCGGCATTCTCATCGCCATCATCGTCATCATTCTTGTCCATGTCTTCGTCATCACCATCACCGTCTTCGCCTTCACCGTCGTCGTCGTCGAGCTGCATGTTGTCTGGCAACTCATCGCCTTCTTCCTGCTTCGGTTCATCTTCTTCCTGACCGTCTTCACGGTTCTGAGGGTCGACGTTTTCGTGGTTCTCCTCGTACTTGTCTTCGAAATCCTCGTTCACCTCATCCTTCTTCTCGTCGTCATCACCGTCTTCATCGGAATCGTCGCCATCGTTACCACCCTCGACCTGCTTGTCGTCCGGCTTCTGCTGCGGCTGCTCCTTCTTGTCATCATCGTCCTTCTTGGGCTTGTCATCGTCGTCCTTCGTTTCGTCGTCGTCACCGTCCTTGCCGCGAATCTCGTCTTCAAGCGCCTGACCTTCAACCTTCGACTCTTCTTCAAACTTCTCGTTCTCCTTGTCAATGTTGTCTTCGTCGTCGTCCGAGTCCTCGCCCCACATCTTCTCATCCACGACGTTCTCGTCGTCCTGGTCAAAATCGCCCATTTCACGATCGAGCTCTTCTTCGTCGTTGTCGTCTTCGTCCTCGTCATTTTTCTCGTCCTCCGGCAGGTCCTGCATCGTGCCTTCAAAGTCGTTCTGCATCTCTAAACCAGTGTCTTCCGGTTGGTCAGGCTTGTCCTGCTGCTCTTCTTGCTGGTCGCCCTTGAGTCCGAGAAGCTGCTCTTCATCCTCAATCTCATTGCTCACATCCTTCTTGCCTTCGCCTTCACCCATACCCGTGCCTTCGACGTCGTCTTGGAACTTGCCGGTACCAGCGCCTTCGCCTCCTTCTTTGTCTTCCATGCGGCAGAAACCGTGCTGGAACAGGTTGCGGAAAATGCGAATCAGCACGTAGTTGAGCTTCGCGACACTCTTGTGCGCCACGAGCACGTCGACCAAAAGCTGACGACTGATCGCACGCACGTCCAGCAAACTCGTCTCGAGGCGCTCCAAGAGCGACAGTGACGCCAGGAACGCGACTTCCCACTGCTTCTGCAAAGAAGCAGACGAGGAGTTCACAAGGTTCCTGTATTGATCAGTCAGCAACGCGAGCAGCTCAGAAAGCTGGGACGCGATGAAGTTCACGCGCGAGTCCTTCACAGCGTTGGTCAAGAGCGACAGCTGCTCACGAAGACTCTCGTCGTCGTCATTGTCACCGCCGCTACGTTCCTTCTTGCTCAACTTTGTAAGGTCTTGGATCGACACGAGCACAGTTTCAACCAGCTTCTCGTAGCCCTTCACAAACGATTCCACAGATTCAGTGACAGCCTCATCAATTTCGTCGCTCTCCATGTCCTCATCAGTCGATGCATTCACCGAAGCTTTAACCAAGTTGTGGTCCTGCTCGACCACGCGCTCAAGCGTGGCGCGAATGTTCTCGAAGCAATGCGCTGGCGCCACCTGCGCAAACATGGTAGAGAGCTCTTCCAAAAGCGTTTGAATCTCTCCAAAGCTCGTGGAGTTTGCGCTCAGCGTCTCAAGAGATACAGGGAGTGCAATCTCCGCTTCTTGAGGCGAAGAGCTCAGCACAGAAAGCACTGGCGACAAGCCATACACGCGCTTGTTTGGGTGCGCAAACGCAGTCACAGGTGCGTCACCTCCGGCGTCTTCGCTGGTCGCGAGCGCAACGTGCTGGGTGATCGCAGGAACACCGAGCGACTTTTGCAGTCCGTTGTTCTCCACAAAACTCTTGCAAATGCGCTGCAACAGATCAAAGATTGCCCCGAATTTCTGCTTCGCCTGCACGTTCAGCGGACTCGAGGACGACTGAAGCACATGGGAGACAACAATGTGCAGCTCCTTCAGTGGCTTCTGGAGACTCAGCACGGACTCGTACTGGAGCGTCTGTCGTCGAAGAACCATTTGCAAGTCTACGATAGCTTCTGGCTCTGAGCTAGCAGTATTTTTGCTCAAGAACGATTTCTTGAAAACCTTCAGGCGATCGAGTGCACTGATTCCCTGAATCAGCTCTTCGTGGTTGAGCGACGCGCCGTGGAGCAGCTGACGCTGCTGCAGGATTGAGTGCAGCATGTTCTCAGCGTAGCCGTTGATTCGATCCACTTCGCTCGACGACAAATCGTGCGAGAAGCTCGTGAGCGCACTGAAGCGCAGCGACGTAAGCTGGCCGATGAACCGGTAGTAGTACCCATCGGCACGCTGCCACAGCCACAATGGCGAGTCCTTGGCGGCCAAGTCGGACTCAGCGACCATGTTGCTGATGACGCCGCCAGCAGAGTTGATCTTCTTGTTCTTGTTCTTCTTCGCGTTCTTGCTCTTCTTCTTGCCCTTCTTGGACGCGTCCGTGAGACCAACAAGAGTGCCTTCCTGGTCCACCAAGTCCTTGAAGCCGTCGAGCTGGATGCAGTTCTCCACATCCGGCACATCGAGCTCAAAGAGCAGCTCCATCTGCTGTTGCTGTGGCGGCAGGTGCGCTCGGTGGTACGCCATACCTTGAGCCTTCATCTCACTCAGGAGATCGATCAGCGCCTTCTTCTTCGAGCCCTTTGGCAAGTTCTTGCCGTGCTGCAGCTTCTGCATGCGGTAGAAAATCGTCTCACAGAGGTCTTCGCACAGCTCGCGAGGTTGCTGACGCGCCTCCACGACTTCGCGCGCCAGAATTTGGTCGCGCGTGTACTTGGAAATGCGCTTCGAGAGCACGGCGAGCTTGTCAAAGTATGCCGACGTACGGATCGGAGAGCCAATAAACTCATCGCTTTCGCTATCAGCAGCGGCTGGGAGGCTTTTGTGAGCAAGCACAAGCACAAGAGGAGCACGGATGACTTCTTCTTCCACAACCACTTCAGCCGCCTTCGCCTTCTTCTTCTGCGTTGCCTCAGATCCTTCCGTATCCATCGCTTCAGCGTCTTCTCCGTCCTCTTCCTTCGCTTCTTCTTCTGGCTTCTCCGTGTTCTTTGGCACAATCACGCCATCGTTCACTTCTTCAAGCTCGGCGCGGGTCGCGTGGATGCCCACAAATCCGCCTTCCTTGCTGATACCGTTGTCCGTCGACGCGTCGATGATCGTCTGCACAGGCACAGCGAGCACGGCGTCGTAGTCGCGCACGTACTTCATGAGCTTGCGGTGCGATTTCTCGGCCGACTCCGCCAGCGAGTAGTACGTTTGCTCGTCCCAGCGGCAGATCTTGACGTACTCGATGAGCTTCTTCTGGATTGGCGCCTTCAAGCCGCTCCATTGGCGGCCCATGTACCCCAAGTGCTGCTCGTAGTAGCGGTACAGGTGGTACAGCATGGTCGCGAGCGCGTAGGTCGATTTCTTCGCCGAAGCAGTTGATCCACCAGTGGCGCCGTTGGAGTCTTCCTTCACACCCCAGAACTCCATGAACAACTGCGCGCAGAACGAGTAGATGATCAGCAACCGGCTCTCGTACTGGCCGATCGAGCACGAGCGCACGTACGCGTCGAGCGTCGAGAACAAGTCGCCCATCCACTTCTGCTGCTGCTCCTTGCTCGCGAGTTCGGTCGAGTCGATCTTCTTGGCCATCGCTTCGACTTGTGGCTGCACAAAGACCCACTCCGAGAGGTTGTTCAGGTGCAGCCACTTGAGCTCGTTCTTGCCGCTTGTGACGGCAAAGAAGCTTCGCAGATCCTCCGTCGACGAAGTGACCGCATTGCTATCCGACTCAAATTGCGCAGTCAGCAGCGAGTACATGCTGAACCACGTCTTGTGCGCGACAAGGCGGTGGTGCTTCTCCTTGACCTGAAGCAGATACGGCCACGAGTACAGCTCAAGCTTTCGCCATCTGGTGACAAGTGCTGAAAGCGCGCCAAGCTCACTCGCAATCGAGAAGTCGCGCGCAGCGTACGCCTCCCAGTCCTGCGCCTTGCGCAGCAGCAGCTCGACGCCCGTGAGCGTTCTCGCGAGCGGGGAGCTGATCTCAAAGTTGCGGATACGGTCAGCGATGAGCACGATCTGCTGCAAGATCGCGTGGTCCGGCCACATCGCAAGTAGCGACTGGACCTTGATCATCAAGTCCTGCAGCGGCCGAGCGACGAGCACCACTTCCTTCACCATCGGGTCGCGGTGGAAGTCGATGCCTCGCAGGTACTCGCTGCTGAGAGAGTGGATCGACGGCACGGCGCTTCTCGAGTCACTGCTTCCAAGACGCGACTGCACGAGCGACGCCGCGAAAATACCCGACGACACGATCGCCTTCTCCACCTTGCTCGACTCGAGCGTGTTGATCGTCTTGCGCATCATGACTGCGAGCGAGAAAGCGCGCGCAAACGCATTCACGATCTCACTCTTTGTCACTTGCACTTTCGAGCAGCTGCTCGCCGCGTACAGGTTGATGTGCGCCTCGCACAGGCGCTGGATCGTCTTATCCGTGATCAGCAAATCCGCGTCCGCAGCAGTCGAAAGCGACGACGAGAGTGCACCCTGAGCACCCGCAGCCGCCGCTTGCTCTGGAGAGATGAACGCCTCAAAATCCGCGACGCTGTAGTCTGGGAATTGCTGGCGGTACTCCTGCTCCAGTAGCTGGTCTTCCGACTCGATCTCGACCGTGCGCACCTTGTACTTGAAGAGCTCTTCTTCCGCTCGGCGCTTCTCTTCCTCGCGCTCCTGCTGCTCCTGCCACTTCGCCAAGAACAGGTCAAAGAGCACTTTGCTGCACTGGATCGCGTCTTCCAGTACCGACGCCGCAGCGTCCGACGAGATCATCACTTCGCACGACAGAATCGTCTCGCGGAACAAAAACTCGAGTTTCGCAAGCGCGACGTCAAGGAGCGCCATGTCGTTCTTCATTTTCTGGCGCGCGCCGCCAAACACAAGCGACGTCGTCTTTGTGCCGACAGTCTTGAGCAGTTGCTGGATCGAGCGCCACTGGTCGCCCGTGCTGAAGTCCTGCACCATCGGCGTTGGCACCGACGGGAACTCCACGAGCGAGAGCGCCAACTCGCGCTTCTCCTGCTCCTTCACGTTGACCTCCTGCAGTTGCATGTAGATTGACCACGAGAGCATTGCCACACCCTCCTTCACCGCGTAAATCGATGACGCGATCGGCTCGAGGATGTCGCGGAAACTCGCGCCAAATTTGTGCTCGAGCTGCGTCAAGAAGCTCTCAGATGTCTGCTGGAACATGTCCAGCTCGCGTAGCACCTGGTGGGACTTGCTCTGACTGTTCAACGACGAGCGCACAGCAGACACGAGCGCAACCATCTTGCTCGCGGGCATGATCGTTTTCTGGAAGCGCAGCAAGTCGCGGAAAATGTCGCCAAACTTGGACGTCGCAACAGCCTTCATGTTGTGCTGTTCGTCCTTGTCGCTCGACACTTCCAGAGCGGCATGCGCGCCACTTTGCGTCGGCTCATAGCGCTGAATCGCGTACGCAGACACTGCGATGACGTCGTCGTACACGCGCTTAAACTCTTCACTGGCGAGGCGCTCGGTCTCGGCTGATGCAAGAGGCAGCGGGTTGATTCGGTCAATCGCGCCGTCGACCGCCTTCTGGAGCGTGAGCATTCCCAATCGACTGAGCAGCATCTCCTTCTTCACGAGCGGCTTCGTCACTGGATCAACGGGTGACGAAGGGATTAGGAGCGCGAATCTCCACAGACCCAGTAGCACAAAGCTCTCACCAAACTTCGAAACACTGGCGCCTTCACTCTCACCAGTCGGCTTTGCCAGCGAGCTGAGCAATGGACGTGCAAAGTCCTCAATCGACGCGACGAAAGTCTCATCGCTCGACTTCTTCAACGCAGCAAGCAAAGCGCGATCAGCAGCATTAGTCTCCTCGTGAATGAACTGAGCGAGCAGTGCCTTGACCTGAACCCAGTCTCCGTGGTTCTTGAAAGTTTGCTCAAACGCGACTACAGTAGACGCAAAGAGCTCCTTCAAGAGCGTGCGCGTCGTGCTCCCCATCTGCTCGGTGTTCTGCGCTTGCGAGTGGATGAAATGCTGCTTGATCTTGTCCAAGCGCAGCGAGCGCACTTGAGCTTCGATAGTTCCACAGCTGGACTCGTGCAAGTCCACTTCCGCCACACTCTTGAGCACCACTGCACTCTGGACGCTCTGGAACACGCGCGGTAGTCCGTACACAGCGTGGATCTGCTCGTCCTCATCGCGAGAATCCGCTTTCTTCGGCTTGGTCTTCGCCTGACGGAGTTTCTTGTGCGAGTCAAACGTGTCGAACGAGATGATGTCCATCTGGTTGAAGGTGTTGCAGCGCAGGAACTGGTGGAACCCAAAGAGCACCGCGTTCAAGTGCGACTTGACCACCGAAAAGAATGCGTCAAGCTCAGCGCTCACATCAAGCATTGGGTCAACCTCTCCCGAGGCGCTGATGAACTTGTGACCGCACCACACGATGTCCTGGTACACGTGGAAGCTCGACGGATCACGGATGCCAAGCTGCAACAGGTCGTCGATGAGCGAATCAAGTGCGTCCAACACCGAGCCAACTTCACGAACGATGGTCGACATCTGTTCAGTGTCAACTTCCTCCTTGCGGAGCGCGTACAGGTTCATCACGTGCACCAACTCGCCAATGACTTGGATCTCCCGACGAGCCAGCGCGTGCTCGAGCAATGGGCTCAGCTGGAAGTTCACCAGACGCTCCATCAGCAGCGAGCTCTCCTTCATGTCAAAGAGCAAGATCGGCGCGTCCTTGCCGATTCGACTGTCTTCTTCGCTTAGCAAATCGACGTGGTTGTCCGCATCAGCCTCGATTTCGCTCAAGTACAGAGTCTTCTTCGAGATGAGATTCGTCATCTCCGCCTGCTTCTCTCTCAGCTTCTTGAGCAGCATGCTCGGCAGTTTGTAGAGCTCCTCTGCCATCTTCTCGTGCGGGTTCTTCTTCTTTGCCGCTTCTCCACTTGTCGTTTTCTTTGTGTTCGTGTACTGCTGCGTCAAGAACGAGAACGCGCAGAGCGCGTACAAGATCTCCTTACGAGTGTCCACGTCCACAAAGAACAAGGAGGACACGTCCAGTCGTCCACTCTTCATCGCGGCTTCCATCGATGAAACACCGCCAAAGAGCAGCGCCAAAACGTCAACTGCGCCGTCCATCGAGTTGCCGTCGCCAGAGTTGAGCATCAGCGGTGAGAACACAGCGTTCACCTTCATATACGTTCTCGTCAAGCGGTCCAGCAAGTAGCGCGCGTTCCAGAGCTCGGGGCTCGTCGGCAAGAGCGAGTGACCGCCATTCTTCCAGAGCATGTTCTTCTTCGAACTGCAGCCGATGAGCTTCTCGATCATCTCCTGAATACGGTGCACCATATCCACGACGCTGTTCCATGCCTCACTCCAGCTTGAATTCATATCTTCATTCTGACCTTCCGACAACTTTGCGCCGACGCGAAAAATCGACTTCTTCGTCCACTGCCAGTGAATGAGGAAGTGGGTCCAGTCGAAAGTTTTCCCGCGAAGCTGAATCGAGAGCTCAAAGCGGTCGCGAAGCGCGGTTTTCACCAGCTCCGATGCCGCTGCAGTGCTGCTGTTCTTCGTCAAGTAGCTGCCGATAAAATCGTCGAACGACCTGAAGAACGGGAACATGAGGAACACCAGTTCGTTCTCAGCACTCGAGCGATCCGCCTGGTACTGGTGGATCGCGTACGACTGCTGCAGGATCGAGTACTCGCTCACGTCAAAGTCTTGCACCGATTTCTTCTCCGAGCGTTTCTTCTTCTGGCTGCTCGACGAAGACGACGAGGAGCTCAAGAGCACATTGTCGATCTCCGTGTACTGTTCTTCTTCACAGAAGCGCAGCCACTCGCCCCCGTCGAGGATCTGGAGCTGGTTTTGCGTCTCCACAATCGAGTTCCAGATCTGTTCAGCATCCGCTTGCTGGTCAGGGTTCTTGGCGACAAACTCCAAAACCACGCAGTGCGTTTGGTGAAAAGCAGCGTCGTTCGCGCTCAAGTACACCGGGTACTTGCCGTCACTTCCAATAAAGTTGTGGCCAAGCAACTCACCCAATTGCGCCATGTGCGACACCATTTGACGCGAGATGTCCACGAACACGTCGTTCTTGAGCATGGATTTCACATAGCGAGTCGCGAGCTCCGACGTTTTCGTCATCTCAGGCGCGCGTGAGAGTGTCGAGATCTTCTCCAACGCAAAGAGCAGGCGCTCCATGCTGGCAGATCCGAACGACGACAGCGACACTTGCACAATGCGGCGCAGCGCAAACGGCAACAGTGTCAACGACAATGGAGCCACCGTCGGCGACGCACTCAAGAACTCTTTCGAGCTCAGCTGAGAAGACGCCTCCTCGAGAACCTCATGAGGGAACATCGTGCTGCTCTTGAGCTGCGCCTTGCGCGCGCCAAGGAACTGCAGCCAGTTGCTCTTTCGCTGGTCCACGGTCTCTCCAGCAGTTGCCGCTGCGAGAACAGACGAGTTGTTTGCCAAACTCGCCAGCAAAACGTCATTTGCTCCCGCGTCGCCTTCTGTTCCCGTTGACAACGCAAAAAGATACTCGACGTACGCGTGGTCGCGCTTCAATACGACATTTTCTGCCTCTTGACAGAGCTCCAGAGTGGAGATCTGCGACGGGAACACTCGCTGCTTGAACGGTGCAAGAGCAGACGCAGTCAGCGCGCTCTGGAAAACCTGCAGTGCCTCGACTTCAAGTCCAAGCTGAACCAGCAGCTCTCCGCCATACACGCGTCGGAATGCGTCTCCAATTGCGAAAATTGGAGCAACACCGCGGTTGATCTCAGTTGCAGACAGCTGCGACCAGTTCTCCAGGTGCCGACGGTTGATGCGAGCGTGTCTCGCGCCAAGAGGGTTCGACGACAGCTTGTCTACCACATGCTCGTGGATCGACTGGAACGCACGGCAAAGCGCGAATCCAGGAATACCTCCAGCGTTCGAGACCTTGACCAGATCCAGACGCTGCTCGTCCTGCTCTAGCAATGCGATCTCCACACAACGGTTGCGCATCGCGCGTGACACTTCGCCGAACTGCGAGTCCATCGCCAGGAAGATGCGGAAGTTCGCGTGCGGCTTGATCACGCGCAGCTTGCCGTTAATTACACCGCACTCGTTGATCAGCAGCTCACCGCCAGTCTCCATCAACGAGTTCAATCGATCGAGCACCGAGGAGCTACAGAAGTTGACGTTGTCCAGCAAAATCCACTCGCCCTTCTCCATCGCCTGGATCAGCGTACCATCAACCCACTCGAACGAAGAGGAGATCGACGTGGACTTGCTGAGCGCCACGACACTTTCAATCTCAGATTCCAGGGATTCGATGGTCGACACTGCAGCACCCACATCAATTTCGGACTTGCGACTCGCTTGCTCAAGCGTGTTGATCGCCTTTCGTGCCGACAAGAGCAGACTTCGCAGCAGATCAATCATCACATCGTCCAATTGACCCTTGGTCAGCTGCTTGCGCTTGGATGAGGAGCCACTGCGCGACTTGTTCTCGGTGGCATCACGTTCGCGCTTGCACAAAGCCCACCACGTACCGCTCAGCTGGTTCACGAGCTTTAGCATATTCTTCTTCTGCGCAGTCGCTTCAAGCGCAGCAAACACAAGCTCCTGGATCACCTGTTCGTAGAAATCCGCGACGTTGTGTTTGATTTCGCGCGCCTTGCGACCAACATCCACCTGTTCAAAGCATCCGAGCAACTCAGTAGCGTCCGTACCAGCGCTCATTCCGAGTTCATGGAGAGTGTTGCCGCTCAAAGCCGCGAGAAGTCGAACTGAAGACGTCTTGCCACTCGCTGGTGGGCCGACAAGCAGCGCCGGCCAGCTCATGTTCACACAGTGCGCCAGGGCTTCCATGGGCTTGAGCAGGAAGTTGAACAGCGGCGGCGACACTCGCTGAACACGAAGGCTCTTCTTGCGTTGCAAGAACGCATTACCAATCTCCACGTGGTCCTCCGAGATTCGCAGAGACACGTTGCTCAGACTCATGGGCTTCACGCCAAAGAACTCTTCAAAGCGCGCCGAGATGAGCACTCGATCGCGAACCGATCGCATGCGCTCGATGTATATGAAGTTCACGAAGTAGCTCAACGCCTGCAACTCTTGCTGCGAACCACTGGCGATTCGCTGGCTCTCGAGCAGTTCGCAGAATCGGAACACGTCACGCAAGTTGAATTCCCACGGCGCGCCCATGCGTCCGTACTTGCAGGCGACCATGGTGTCTTCGTGGATCGTCGAGTTGAACGCGATCATCTTCTCCAGCAAGTTCTTGGACTTCAGTGGTTGCTCCGGAGCAATATCAGCCAATGCACCAGCATCACCAACTTCGACAGGCCCAGCGAGTTGTGGATAGATTGAGGACGCAATGTGGATCAGATCCTGCTCGTGAAGCGTCTCCACAAACACGCGCGTGAATCGGTTCAAGAACGATTTCGGAAGACCCTTGCGACCACCGCCCTGGCGAAGCGGGTTCTGCGCAGCAAACACGCGGAACGTGTGTGGGCACTCAAACTCGCGGTCGAGTTCGGGGATGTACACGGTGCCTCGGTGGTCGAGACACGAGTTCAGACCTTCGAGCACCGACTGGGACGCGAGGTTGAGCTCATCGAGCAAGACCCAGTCTCCACCCTTGAGAGCGCGCAAGAAGACACCGTCGCACCACTCAAACATGCCGCTTCCATTGGCATTGTCATCACCGGCTTCGGAATCTTTGGCACCCGCAGGCAAATCCGAGCCAAAGAGATCCGAGATATCGGTCTGTTCGGACAAGTTGATTCGCACAAGACGATGACCTGAGGCAGATGCCAACGCGCTGATCAAACTGGTCTTACCGACGCCAGGGGAGCCTTCCAGAATAATCGGACGGCTCACTTGCATCGCGCGCAACACACGGTACAAGTTGGACATGGTCGTTGGCGCCTTAAGCGAGAACGATGGCTTCTTGATCGTCGGGTCTGGTCCTCTCGTGATCATGAACGGGCTGATACCAAACTGCGTGAGATCGGTCGAGTTCAAGTTGCTGATGCGGTCGTCGATCGCCTGGTTCGTCGTGTTCAGCGACTCGAGCACCTGCTCCTTCACGATGGCGTCGTCGTTTGGCACCAAATCCAGCAAGTACTTGTACGCGTCCTCTCTCGCTCGTATCGCAGTGTGCAGCGCACTGTCAGCGCCAAGACCCAGACCGTCCAAGATCGAAAGCGCGGCACCCTGGACAAACGCGACCCATGGAGACACTTGAGCGCTGGAGGACGAACTGTTCTCCTTCGTCACCGAGGTGATAAAGTTGATCCAGCTGAGGATATCACGCAACGTGACAGCGCCACATCCACCAAGGCGTCCGTTCGCCTGGTTGAAAGTCTTGACAAAGCTCAGGATCGGATCACAAAGCGGAGCGAGAGCCTGCTGCGTCGAAGGAGCAGCAGCTGGCTTAAGGGCGTTGCCGACAAGACGATCACGGATAATCGTCGCAATGTCGTCAAGGTCCGAAATCGAAGGCACCCAAATCTCAGTAAAACGGTTTCGAAGTGCAGGAGACAACTCGCGCTTACCGAAATCGCCACCTGGGTTCATCGTCGCCATGATGCGCCACTTCGGATCCGCCGTGATCTCTTCGACCTGGTCACCACCCTTTTCGGCGAGAAGCAAGCCTCGTGATGGCTCGAGGACACTGTTGAGACGCTCGAGAACCGCATCCTCCGCCAAGTTGATCTCGTCCACGAGAATCAAGTCGCCCTTCTTCATCGACTCCACCAGCGGACCATCGACCCACTCAAAGATCGACTGGTAGCGACGCTTCAAGTTGTCCACGCGCTGGATGCTCTGGTAGACAGGCTGGTCTTCCTCCGTCATCCCCTCGTCTTCATCTCCCACGTGAAGACTCTTCAGCGCTCTCGACCGCGCGGTTTCGTACGCCGCGAGTAGTCTGCTGATGTCCATCTGGTTGTATTCCTGGATCTTCTCGTCGTCACCCTCGGAAGTTGTCGACACCAGGAACTCCAACACCACACTCTGCAATTGCAAGGCGATATTCTCTTTGCCTCGCACTGGACGAAGACAACCGAGGAAGTCGGACGTCTCAGTGTGCTGATGACAGTTGAGAATGTGCAAATGCTGGTTCAGCAGCAGCGAGTACAGCTGACAGACAGTAGTCTTGCCACAACCCGTTTCACCTACGAGCAAAACAGGCTCCTCGTGCTGCAGACAACGACCGACAAGCGAAAAAAGACGGCGAAGCGACTTTGTCACACTGATCTTTTCAAGACCAGCAGCATTACCCTCGCTTTTCCCGGTTACACCAACTTCATGCTGGTCGATCGCCTGCTCTATCAGCTGCTGCACCCGCTCGAATTGCTCGGCGGTACCCCAGATCGTCTCTTCCTCGACCTCTCCATTTTCATTGAGCAGGTTCGACTCGCGCGGCTTGCCTCGGTAGTAGAGCTCCTCGATGTCGATCTTCACGTTGCATTTCTGCTCCAAGACCTGCTTCACGACCTCTTTCTCTTCGTCCTTGCGCAAGCGTTCGGCGAGGAGACAGTAGCCTTCCTCAGCGAGCGCCTGTCGGGTCGCTGGTCGACGTTCCGCCCAACGCAAGAGATCTCTCGTGGTGATGAATCCACCCTTGCCAGCAAACACAGACGATTGCTGCCGGATCAGCTGCAATTGGCGCATAATGTCGATGAGAATCGCACAGTACGATGGTGGCAAAAAGCTTCGCTCTTGGAGAATCGTCTGCAGCTCACTCGACGCGACTTCATCGACTTGGATCTCGAGGAATCGGTTTCTGAACGCTCGCGAGAGCACTTTACGGCCACCGTACAGTCCTGGAGGGTTCTGGGTCGCAAACAGCATGAACTTTGGGTGCGGCTTGACGGTCTCCTGCGTTTCTGGCAAGAAGAGCTCTCGGTTGTCGTCGAGAAGACGGTTCAACGCTTCGAGCACCTCAGACGGCGCCAAGTTCAACTCATCGAGGATGATCCACCAACCGTTGCGCACAGCCTCGACCAGCACGCCTTCCTTGAACGCCAACTTGCCATTCGAGTCCGAGACGTAGCTACCGAGGTACTCCTGGATGTCCGTGTGCTCGTGGTTGTTAATACGAACGCATTTCTGACCGATGCGCGCCGCAAGGTACCCGATCAACGACGTCTTACCAGCCGAAGTCGGGCCTTGAAGCAGCACTGGGTACTTGCCGATCACAGCAGATCGCGCCAAGTGACGCAGGTTCTCGTCCACAGACTTTGTCAGCACGAACTTCTTGCGGTTCGTGACTGGGTCAGCGATCGAGTCATCGCGTGGGTCCATGTACCCTCCCTGGCGCACCCAGTAGGAGCTCACGAGGATGAAGTCGTTCACTGCCGACTTGCCACCAGGACGAGGTGGAGCACGCGCGAGGTCCTTGGCCTTCATGGTCTTTGCAAACGTGTTCTTGATCATTCTCTCAAGGTACTGGCGCGAGTCAATGTCGAGTTGCGTGCAGAAACTCGACGAGAAACCTTCGTACATGGCGCGCTCAACACCGTATCCGCGGTGGATCAAGATGCGCGTGATTTGCAGCGCCTGACTGAGTGTACGCAGAGAGTACCGAGGCTTGTGGCGCGCGCCGTCACTGAGACGCTCGTCAGCCTGCTTGCGTGCCTCGAGATAGAACGCAACCGTCTCTGGGACTGGTGCGCTCGCGATTTCCTTCAAGTGGTGTTGCACGACCATCTGCAAGTCCGATGGGTCCACACACTCGTCCACATAAATCTCAGTGAAGCGGTTGCGAAGCGACGGCGGAAGGTCCTTTTTCCCCACATCGGTCGACGGGTTCATCGCTCCAAAGATACGAAAGTTCGGGTGCGGACGGATCACTTCCACGTCACCACGCTCCGTGATGGAGAACGCGCTCGTTTCGTGTTCCAACAGCGTACTGATACGCTCAAGCGTGTCCGACGACGCCAAGTTGATCTCATCGAGAAGCACCCAGTGGCCCTCTCGAAGCGCCTTCACCAGTACACCTTCCACGAACGCGAACGCAAAGTGCGACTCAACCTGCTCTTTCTGGCGCTCAAAGCGACCGAGTTCCCCCTCAAAGTCGTCCCATTTGCTCTGCATCACATTCGGAGACGCGGCTCTCGCCATCACCTTGTTGCTCGTCGTCTGGTCGTCATCCCCGTCCTTGACGTTTGGGCTCAGCTTGGACGTCGCCATTTGGATCGCCTTGCGCATCCCCTTGACCATTTTCTTCCAGTCCTTGTGCTCGAACGCAATGCGTACGAGGTTGAGGAAGCTGGCGTTGCTCTTCTGCGAGAACGTGACGCTGAACAGATCCACGAAGCTTATGTACAATGGGCGAGCCAATAGATGAATCTCCACGGGTTTGAAACCACCGACGAGATCTGAGCTGTCGCTCTGGATGTTCAAGTTCTGGACCACGAGTTTCTGTCCAAGCGACGCCGCGAGGTGCTGGATGATCGTAGTCTTACCACAACCGGTCTCACCGATGAGCAATGCCGGCTCACACGTGTAGACAATCGCAGCGAGCTTCTCCAAGAGGCGAAGCACGTGGCCAGTCATCACGACGGAGGAATCCGATCCAGACTGGTTCTGCTGCTGCTCATGCGCAGATAGGGTTGGCAAGTGGACGCGACCGATTTCCACTTCGTGCTGGTTGAACGACACGTGGGGCTTGCTCTGCTCGAGCACGTATCGGATCTTCTCGTCCTGCACTTCCCAGATCGAGCCGATCGCCAGCGCAGCACGGAGACGCGTGCTCGGCTCGCGAATACCGGCGCAGAACACGTCCAGCGCCTCAAGCAGAATGCGGAGACGCTCGTCTTCCGTGACGTAGTCGTGTCCATCAGCAGAGGTCGCGCCTCTGCCCACAGTGGTCGATACTGAGTAGCAGAACGAGTAGATGCGCTTGCACCACTTGAGCAAATCCCGGAGACAGAAATCACGGCCGTAGTTGCGTCTCGTCTCCTTCCACAAGTGCGCGAGTGCAGCGCTGCTTGTGTTCGGTATCAGCAGATTGACGCTCGCATTGCCCGAAACCAAGTTGTACGTCGTCATAATCTTCTCGATCAGGTGGCGAGGGATCTTCTCAAACTTGGTTTGCATGATCTCTTCGATTTCGTCGTCGTGCAGCGGCAGCACGTCAACGTGGGTCCAAATGGACTCCTGGAAGCCCTTTGGCATGTTGTGACCGTGGCACGTCGTGCCAAAGATCTGGAAGTTTGAGTGCGCGACCAGGAGCTCGCCGCGTCCTGGGATCACCATCTCACGCGTCTCCAAGAGCGGCATCAGCGCAGCGAGCACTTCAAACGGAGCGCGGTCGATGTCTTCAATCACCACCCAGCGGCCTTCCTGGACGGCAGTCGTCAAAGCACCAGGCTGCCACGTGAACTCCCCCGGGATATCTGTGCACACATAGGAGCCAAGAAGCGTCTTGCTGTCAATCTGGTCGTCCAGGTGCAGCTCGACCATGTCCTCATTGCCAGAGAGACGAGCGAGCTCACGGATGTTGGCTGTCTTGCCGCAACCGCCGACACCCGCAACAAGGATCGGTCGCTTCAGACCCAGTGCAATCGCAAGTGACTGCAAATTGCGCTTCGTGGACAAAGTCGGCACCAGCGCATCCTGAGTCGGCGCTGTTTCCGATGCCTGGTGCTGCTTGTTTGTTGGCACGACGACGCCAAATATGTTCTTCAGCGACTCATGGAATGGCACAACGCGACTCGCAGTCGCATCGTTCGCGAGCTCTGGTTCTTGCTCGTACGCAGTCATGAGAATCCGCTCCTCCTGCTGGTTCACGTCAAACTTGTACTCGTCGATCTCGATCGCGCGCACGTCTGCCTGCTTACCGCTTGCCGCAGCTTCTTCGCCAACGTCGAGTCCGTTGACGAATGTGTTTCGCTGGGCGTTGCTCATCTGCAGCACCACTGCGGTTGTTCGTGCAGCGTACCATCGAATGCGCATGTCCGCGTGGAAACAGAGCGGGAAGAAGCCCGACCAGTTCCAGATCGGGCGGAATGCATGCGGATGCAAACGCAGAAGTCGGTACGCGGTCTTGACAATCTGGCGCAATCGAGGAAGTACGTCTGCCTGCTTCTTTGCAGCCTGCTGCTTGCTCTGCGCTGCTGCAACGTTCACGAACTCAAAGAAGCACGGCGAGTCGAGAAAGTACTGCTGGATCACATTCAGCGTCTGCGGGATGAACGTCAGCACGCTCGTGAGTGCGGCTGCGATCAATTCGCTGCGCTTCAGTGAGTCAACACACGGCATGAACTCGTTCTTGCTGTTGTTGTTGTTGCTGCTCTCCTCGTGCAGCACAATCGACGGATCCATGAGGCGCACGAGTAAGTCCATCACGAACGGCCGCAGGTGCGTGATCAGGGTCACGAGTAGATCGTCGTGCACGAGGCAGGACGCGAGCGCTTGTAGTGTATTCTGCACCGCAGAGTCGCTGTTGTTGTTGTTGGTATCCGAGAGCACGCGGCGCAGCGCCGGGTGGTGCTGCAGGCGCTCGTTGTCCGCCACCGCGAGACGGATGCCGGTGTGCAGCCGCTGGACGCTGAGGATGCTGGCCGTGTCATGCTGCTGCTCTTGGTCGTTCTGCGCGCGCGTCATGGTGGCGCTCGGAGTGCTGCGGATGGCGATGCAACTGCTGCTGCTGCTGGTGTCGTGTGGCATCCAAGATGCAATGGTTGTAGCTGTTGGTGGCGGGCGATGCAACCCGCACTCGAAACGTCAGATTGGATTGGTGGCGATGCACCCGCACTTAAGCGGACATTTCGTGCTGATACAATTAATATAGACAAGGGATGTGGGTTTGATCTCAATACAAAACAATAGCGGGGCAGTCGCAATTCAATTTGTAGGGATAGGGTAATTGATTTGGCTTGCTCACCTCCAGAATACAAATGTGGATACAAACACAAAACATATCTCAAAACGAGACACTTTGGCCAAGTTTAATACAATAAAAAGGTTTAGTCAGTTTCTTAATAAAATCAAGTCAAGTGGCCAGCTCATCGAGCAAACTATCAACTTTAAAAAGGATTAGGCACATTCATAATGAACTCAAGTCAAGCGGCCAGTCATTTGTTTTGGGCCGAATTGTTTTTTTGGGTTTCGTCTTCCACCTGGTTTGGGTATTTTGTCAAAATTGGGATAAATCTGCTCTCGACCAATCAGTGTGGTGGAGTTTGCACCCAAAATGGTATCATCAAATCATCGTGCGAGATCGAGCGAGGGATAGGGATGACTGCCAATCGTAGCCAATCAGATGAGAACAAAAAAGTTTAGCATCAATTCTTATGAAAACCTTGGGGTAAGGACCTACTGTACAAATCATTTTTGAATTGAAATGAATCGAGTCCGAGATGCTTTTTTCGGTCATTAACTTTGTAAAATCCTTCAACCAAGGTTTCACAAAAGAATTGAGGAAGGATCAATTCTTTTTTGATTCCTCGATTGAAGGACAACACACATTCTCGTATTGACAATTCATTTTTGAATTGATGTTTGAGGACCGAAGCGAAAACGTTTGATCGGTTTAGAAAGGATTTTCAAACCCTACCCTCCGCCTTTCAACGGGTGTGGTGGCTTCAGCAGGTTTGACTGGATGCGGAATGACAAAGCAATTGAAAAGCGCCACGCCGCTGAAGAGCTCCATCGCCATCTTGCGCGCGCCGCCTTCCTGACAATCCGCACAGCAACAGCCGCAGCCGCAGCACATACCCACAGTACAGTAGTAGCAGTAGTAGCAGCAGCATGATTTCAGCGATCGCATGGGTGCCTAGAGGTGCGTCGAAGCGCATGCCCGAGAAGCTCAAGCTGACCGATGCCGAGATGAAGATGATGCACCAGCTCGCTGCCGATGAGGCCGTGGAAGAGCGCGAGCAGATGGAGGCGGCGATGGCCGAAGTCGGTATCGACGATGAAGACAGCGCGGACGAGAGCGGTGAAGACGCGGAGGAGCAGCCGCAGACGGGCACCGACGAGCACGGCTTGCCAGCGTCGTTCAAGATGGACGAGTACGACGACGAAGACGACGACGTCGCGATCACCAACTTCATTGGCCGCGATGCGATTTCCGAGGAAGAGGTCAACTCTGATGACAATGACGAGGATGGTGATGAGGACGCGGAAGGCGAGCAAGACATGGACATGGACGGCAACGAGCCAATGGTCGAGGAAGACGACGACGACGACGACGATGAGGACAAGGAAGACGTCGAGATCCTGCCAACCGATGCGATTATCCTGGTCGCCAGCACGGAAGAAGAGTTCAGTAACCTCGAAGTGCACGTGTACGATGACGACAACGGATCGCTGTACATCCACCACGAGATTAACCTGCCAGCGTTCCCGTTGTGCCTCGCGTGGATGGACTGCGCGCCGATGGCGGTGGACCCATCCACTGGCCCAGTCGATGGAAGTTTCGTTGCTGTCGGTACTTTCAAGCCGGGCATCGAGATCTGGAACTTGGATGTGCTGGACGTCCTGGAGCCAACGGCCACGCTCGGTGGCGAAGAGAGCGACGAGCTCCGTGACGTCGCGATGCCAAAGATCTCCAAGAGACGCAAGAACCAGAAAGTGACGCTCAAGCCGGGCAGCCATCAGGACGCCGTGATGTGCCTCGACTGGAACAGCAGCCACCGCAACATGCTCGCCAGTGGCTCGGCAGACTCGACCGTCAAGGTCTGGGATATTACTACACAGACGTGCCTCTACACGATGAGCCACCACACAAGCAAGGTGCAGAGCGTGCGATGGAACCCAGCAGAGACCACTGTGCTCGCGAGTGCTGCTTTCGATCGCTCGATTGTCGTGCTGGACGGTCGTTCGCCAGACGCGTTCTCCAAGTTCGCGCTCAGCGCCGACGTGGAGAGCCTCGCGTGGGCACCGCACAGCCCGAGCACCATTGTCGCCGCCACGGAAGACGGTGTCGTCGCTGGCTTCGACGTCCGCATGAACGGCTCGGCACCATTGTTCCGATTCGACGCGCACGCCGGCGCGGTGTCTTCGATTTCGTTCTCCGCGCACATCCCAGGCTTGCTCGCGACCGCGGGCGTCGACAAGACCGTCAAGATCTGGGACCTCTTGGAGAACAAGCCAGTCTGCATCACGTCCAAGGAGATGAACGTGGTACGTACTAGATTTTGTAGATTGACCTTGTGTTGTGGTGCTTCATTCGAACTTATGTTAATATTATCCTTATTATTGCTTTGCTACAGGGTGAGCTCTTCTCCATGTCGTTCTACCGCGACTCGCCGTACATGCTGGCGGTCGGCGGCTCCAAGGGCACGCTCGCGCTCTGGGACACGTCCGAGAACGAGGGCGTCGAGCGCCGCTTCGGATCCCGCGCGCAGGGCGTCGCGTCGTCCACAGCGTCTTCGGATATCTCGGCGTCGTTCAAGAACGCGTACGACTTGGGCGAGGAGCTAGCGCGCCAGGAAGAGGCCGAGCGCGAGCAGAAGGGCCAGCAGAGCAAGAAGAAGTCGAGCAAAAGCAAGGGCAAGAAGTAACAAGAGCAAGCCTCTAGGACGATTTTGTTTCTCTCTGCTTCTTCTTAACGTAAACTGTGATTCCACCCACCACCACCACATATAGATGTATGTATAGCTTGACAAAACCACTTCATCAATTTCTCGTTACCTAAATGTCTGTGTTGCCTGCTGGTCTAAGACCTGTCTTTGATTGTCGACCAGGATACCATGCCAAAGAAGACGGAATCAAGCACAAGCGCATCAAGAAGCTCATCGTGCTGCTGGTCGTGGACCAGGCGGACAACAAAGACAACTCGATCCTCGAGACCAAGAGCGTGACGTTCACGAAGGGCAAGGTGAGCATGGTGCCGTACCTGGAGAACTACCCGTTCCCGTACTACGTGCTGC
>JAASGK010000528.1:0-21776 GCA_023334195.1 Globisporangium emineosum
ACATACATAACACACAGGACATCAGTATTCAGTATTTCCCGCATGTCGTGTCAAATCCCCAAACCTAGCGTCTCAAACGACAGCATACCAAGACGTTGAGCAAAATCGTCGGCACCCCGGGGGTTCCGCATTGCGCGGCCATTTTTCGACGTTCTCGCATCAGCTTCCGGTTCGCTCTCGACTTGTGCGTCTGCGGCTGCACGCGGACGTCAGCGGACACGCTCGGCACGATGAGCGCCGCGCAGCTCTCGCAGATGAAATCGAGCACCGCGGCTGGGAGCTCCACGCGATTGATACGCGCCATGTCCATCATCGAAGAGCTGCACATCACAGAGTACACGAACATTGCCAGTTAATACCAGTGCATCTAGACTAATAAACCATGCATACGCTTTTCAGTTACATCACAGCCAACAAAGGGTACTGTAGTAGAGCGAGTGATTCGTTCGTACATCATTTGGTGCGCCAAGAGCCTGTTCGTCACCAAGATGGTGTGCGCTCCTTGCCAGAGATACGTGAAGCGCTTCTCCAGCTGCTTCGTGTTGGCAGCGGCGCTGATCCGGACCTTGATCTCTGGGATGAGCATGCGGCCGTACGATCGCATCGGCGCATGACTCTGCGGCTTTGTAGCACTCGCCGCCGGCTCCGCAGTTGTCGTCATTGCGCTCGCCATCATGCTGTTCAATCTTCGCATGGCCATACTTGCTCGGTTTTGTCTAGGGTAATTAACCTACAGGTTTCGCAACCTGACATATAACCCTAACCAACTGTTCAAAGGTTGTTTTGTGAAATGCGTCCATATAAATCTCAAGATAAGCGATTTTTTGGCTCACCCCTTAAAACCTCAAGGTTTTGTTCAATGGGACAAAGTGGTATTGTCACATCAATGACACACTATATTTGAGAGTTTGAAACCAAATAGTGTGTCACTAATGTGTCAATACCGTGGGAAAAGTTTTAAATTAGGTACATTTGTGTACCTAATTTAGGTAATCTAAAAAATCCTCGATTTTTCACTGGAAATTGCTAACATATAGAACATCTTAAAACCGATTTTTAACCAAGACGACTTTAAGAGGGCTGCAGTCTCTTTGCGGCCACTCATCCCCTTTTGTCAGCTGGTCAGAAGCACATTTTTGGCTCTGAGTTGGATTGTCAAAGCGCGTGTATTAGTTTCCATACTGTTTCACTGAAAGCAAAACGTTTTGGCGCCAACTGGTTTTGGTTTGGCGCCAGACAGAAACCGCAGACAAAACAGCCAAGACCGTGCCAGCGCTCATTTGCTTGCTCTTTTGCGCGCGGCATTCGACAGGAAGCGCTCCCTTCACAACCGCACAGGCGAGACACTCAATCAGACAGACAGAGAGAGAGAGCATGAGCTCTCGACGCTCAGGCAGCAGCGCTGGCGGCTCGCGCAAGGCGGCGCTCGAGGAAATCCGCCGCCTGCGCGATGGAGGCGGGGTGCGCGCTGCGGAAACTGCCGAGGAGCGCACTTCGCGCATCGCGACGTACGTGCCGCAGGAAGAGAGTGTGTACAAGAGCGTGACGGAAGAAGAGTACGAGAAGCTCGTGCGCGAGCGACGCCAGGGGCTTCCGTTTGTGGAGAACGACGATGGCGAAATGGGTTACTTTGACGACGGCGAAGAGCAGTTCTTTGAGTCCGATCCAGAGCCGGACGCCGCGGCGGGGGCCGACGAAGAGGACGACGACGCACCGGGCAGTAAGAAGCGAAGTGCCGGCGCGCTCTCGAGCTCGTACATGCGACGCGCCAAGAAGATGCAGCGCGCAAAGCTCGGCTCGGGCAACGACCAGAAGATCACTAACATGTTCTTCTCGGCTTCCGGTGGTCCAAAGGGCAAGGGAGCTGCGCCAGGCGCTTCGAACGGCGGCGCTCCAGGAGCGAACAAATCAAAATCGAACGCCAAGCGAGGTATGTACATTATAGATAATCATTGTATATTGCTCTGTCTCCGTCTAGAATGCCATGTAACTCAAGCGTATTTGCTGGTAACGTGTGTTTGCACGCAGATATCGACTTGGACAGCATGCTCGATGACTTGACGAGCAACCCGACCGAGACACGCCAAACGTACGCTCGCCCAATGTCCTACTCGTCCGGCGCCTCTGCAAAGACGAGCACTGTCTCTTCATTCAGCTCGACACGGAGATCTGCGATCACGTCGTCGTCCAGTACAGTTGGTCGTGCTTCGCAAAAGTTCCAGAGCCAATACGAGGACGATGTGAATGATGACATCGCCATGGACGATGACAACGCCTATGAGCCTGAGATTGGTGATGAACCAATGGATGATGGCGACCTCAATGGACACGGCGATGAGTCAAATGAAGAGGGCGGGAACGGAGTGAAATCCGAGCAGGACGATGCCATGAAGTCCGGGGACGATGGCAATGACGAACCTGCGAAGCCAGTGCTGAGCAAAAGAGATCTGCTACTTCGCAAGGCGCGCGAAGGCCGCCTGCAGACCACCGAGCCAACGGCGCGTGTGCTCGCTGGGGAGCCTCTCGAGAAGCCTGAGGAAAAGGTCAAGCCTACTATGAGTCCCATGGTCGCCGATGTGCCTTCGAACGAAGTCGCCGAGTGGTGGCAAGTCGGCGGCGGCGACTCGAGTAGCAAGGTTGAAGACACTGACGCCGAGCCGGAGGCGCTCGCCACAGCCGACACGATCCAAATGTACTGGATGGACGCGGTCGAAGTTCGCGAGCGTCCCGGAAAGATCTATCTGATCGGAAAGATCAAGACCTCCAACAGCGGTGGCAAAAACGGCACGCCGACGTACAAGAGTTGCTGTGTGATCGTGAACAACCTCGAGCGCTACATGTACCTCGTGCCAAGCGGCGAGCAGACGCTGAAGGAGCTGCCCAAGGCCGAGCAGCAGCAGGCGTGGATGAGCATGCACGAAGAGATCCGCAAGATCCTGATCCCGTCCTGCATCACCAGCAAGCGCGACCAGGAAGTGTTCCAGACCAAGCTCGTGGAGCGCAACTACGCGTTCGAAGTCGCGGACATCCCTCGCGGGAAGAATCTGTACTTGAAAGTGAAGTACGCCGCCAAGTACCCGTCGCCCCCGACGGATATTTGCAACCGCGGCGGGAAGACCTTTAGTCGCATCTGCGGCGCGTTCACGCGTCCTCTGGAGAACTTTCTGATCAAGCGCAAGCTGCTTGGTCCCGGCTGGATCGAGATCAAGAACGTGCGCAAGTCGAACGAGAGCGCGAGTTTCTGCCACATGGAGTACGAGACGTTTGCGCCAAAGAACGTGAGCTCCATGCAGGGCGATGGCCTCGTGCCGCCTCCACTGACGATCATGAGCCTCAGTCTCAAGTCTGTGTGCAACCCCATGACGGGCAAGCACGAGGTCGTCGCGCTCTCGGCGATCACGGAGAGTGGAGTGAGCTCCGATGGCGGCAGTGGACGGTCGAATCCTCAGCACAAGATCTCCCACTTCACTGCCATTCGCCCACTGGACGCGAACGCGGGCTTCCCGAACGAGTACGTCGCGGCTGCGCAGGAAGACGACCGCTTCGGTATCCGAGCCGAGGATGGCTCGCAGGCGATCAACAGCGACCGCCTCCGCATTGAGCTGAACGAGCGCATGATGTTGAGCTACTTCTTGACCCGCGTGCAGCACGAAGACCCGGACGTGATTGTCGGCCACAACTTGCACAAGTACACCCTCGATGTGCTCGTTTCGCGCATCGACAACTACAAGCTGGGCGGACTCTGGTCGAAGCTGACGCGACTGCGTCGTGGTCGCCTGAATCCAATGAAAGAGGGTGAAGGCTGGAACGAGCACCGCATGGACGACATGGTCAACGGACGCCTGTTCTGCGATACGTACGTGTCGTCGAAGGAACTGCTGACATCGCAAAATAACTATACGCTGTCTCATCTGGTGCAGACGCTGCTGTCCAAGCAGCGCATTGACGTGGAGATGACGGACATCCCGCAGATCCTCCACGGCGGCGCGAGCAACTTCATCCGCTTCCTGCGCCACACACTCGATGACGCGATGTTCGTTCTCCAGTTGATGCACAAGCTCGAAGTGCTGCCACTCTCGAAGCAGCTCGCCAACCTCTGTGGCTACCTCTGGACGCGAACGCTGGAGGCGAACAAGCGCGCTGAACGAATCGAGTACTTGCTGTTGCACGAGTTCGGTCGCTCGAAGCACAAGTTCATCGTGCCAGAGAAATACAAGACCAAGACCGAGGCGGACAAGTCTGGTAAGAAGCGCGAAGCCTCGTACGCTGGTGGTATGGTATTTGCGCCGAAGAAGGGACTATACGACAACTTCGTGGTGCTGCTGGATTTCAACAGTTTGTATCCGTCGATCATTCGCGTAAGTGTTATTGGGTGTCACGAAAATGCCTGCCTGTGGAAGAATGTGTCAGGATATATGAGGTTTTCTAACAAACTGTTGTTCTCTTGTCTTGATTTGTAGGAATACAACATTTGTTTCACGACAGTGGAGCGAACGCTCATGGACGACAACGGCCACGCCGCTCCGTCCAGCAAGAAGAAGAAGAAGTCGAAGCCTGTGCCGGTGGCGATCAATGATGCAAACATGGACGACGAAGACATCGACCACGAAGGCGAGCAAGAGGACATCGCGGCAGACTCGGACATCCCTCCGCTCCCCAGCAGCGCGTGCGAGGAAGGCATCCTTCCTGCTGTGGTCAAGCGACTACTGGAGTCCCGAAAGCAAGTGAAGCAGCAGCTCAAGGTGGAGACGAAAGCGGGCAACACAGAGAAGGCAAACAAGCTCGACATTCGTCAGAAGGCGATCAAGCTCACGGCCAACTCGATGTACGGCTGTCTGGGTTTTCGCTTCTCGCGCTTCTACGCCAAACCCATCGCTGCGCTGATCACATCCACTGGTCGTCAGACGCTGCAGCGAGCAAAAGAAGTCGCCGAGCAAGAGTGCGGCTACGATGTCGTGTACGGTGATACGGATTCCATCATGGTCGACTCGCGCACGGACAAGCTGGACGACGCGAAGCGCATCGGTCGCGAGATCCAAGTGCAGTGTAACAAGCACTTTAAGCTGCTGGAGCTGGAAGTGGACTACATTTTCAAGACCATCTTGCTGCTCAACAAGAAGAAGTACGCCGCGCTGGTGCTCAAGGAGCGTCCAAATGGCAACGCGGTCTTTGAGAAAGAGGTAAAAGGTCTCGATATGGTGCGCCGAGATTGGTGCGTCATCTCCAAGGCTGTCGGTAACGAGATCCTGGACTTCATCCTCTCGGGCAGCTCTCGCGACGAAGTCGTTGAAAGCATCCACGAACACTTGGAGCAAGTCGCGGAGCGCGTGCGCTCGGGCAAAGAGCCGATTGAGCAGTTCGTGATCACCAAGAGTCTCAACAAGCAGCCAGAGCAGTACCCAGACCGCGCCAAGCAGTACCACGTACAGGTGGCGATCGCGATGCGCGCACAGGGAAAGCCCATCGGCGCTGGCACGCACATCCAGTACGTGCTCTGTCTCGAAGAAGAGCCTGGCAGCGGACGACGCGCGTACCACCCGGACGAAGTCAAGCGATCGGGCGGCAAGCTCAACATTGACGTTGAGTGGTACTTGGAATCGCAGATCCACCCGCCCGTGAACCGTCTGTGCGCGCACATCGAAGGCACGTCGAGCCCTCAGCTCGCGCATTGCCTGGGGCTCGACACGTCCAAGTTTTCCCACTCGGCGAACCACTTTGGCGAAGAGAATGACGGCGCAGACACGATCCCAAGCGTGCTGCAGAACGACGCCGACCGCTTCAAGGCGTGCGCGCCACTGGAGATCACGTGTAACCGCTGCAAGCTCGCGAGTCCGTTCCCTGGAGTGTACGGCACACGCCCGACGGACGGCTCGCTGTTCAGTGGACTGAGCTGCCCATCTCCCGAGTGCAAGGCGGACTTCTGGGGGTTCGACAAGGAAGGCATGTACGGGAACGTCGGCGATGACCTGCAAGCTGTGATGTCGAACCGCCTGCACATCGCCACGCGCGAAGCCACGAAGAAGTACTACGAGGCGTGGGTCGTCTGCTCGGACGTCACGTGCAAGACGCGTACGCAGAAGCAGTCGCTGCGCGGCAACGGCAACATCTGCTCGGCGCCAGGATGTCGCGCCACGACCACGATGGAGTTCCCCGACAGCGCGCTGTATACGCAGCTCAAGTTCTTCGAGGCGCTCTTCGACGTGGAGCGCGCGCAGAAGAAGATCCAGGAGCAGCGCAGCCGCGTGGCGTCGTCATCGACAGTGGACCCGAGCGCGTTCAAGGCAGACCTGCCGCAGATCTCGGAGCGGCATCGCACGATCCTCAAGAAGCTGCACGAGCAGGCGTATCAGGTGAGTCCCGCGAGCGTGATCCTTAAGTACTGTGTTGTTGTTGACTTTGGCTTTTTGGGGTTCTAACATTGTTGTTTCCCTGTTTGTGTCTCAGGCGGTGCGACGCAACGACTACAACTGGGTGAAGCCTTCGATCTGGCAGACGCTGTTCACATAAGCTACCAACTTTGTTATACAGAGAGACTTGTGTGTGACACAAGAGCGTTATTTATCCAGTCTTCACGGCAGTCACGCTCACACACACTCACACACACTCACACTCACCTCGACGATAGCTCGTAAGAACAGCTGGGAAAGTCAATACATCATTACAAATCCATGTCCATCAAAGTCCAGCCGTTAGCCCTTCTTTGTGAACGAAGACCTTGGAGTGCTTGGGTTGGCTATACTTAGTAGGCATTAATAACAACGTGCCTGTCAGTCATCACATCAGCCTCACATGCCCTCGCTCTTGAGCAGGTGGCTGATCACGGACACGAGCTCGCTCTGCGCGATATCGAGCTCCGGGGTCTCGATCTTGTCGGTCAAGAGCTGGTCGAGGTGCTTGCGGATAGCCTTGATCAGCACGCCGATGCGCGCCACGGCGCTGAACTGGATCCACTGGTCCAGCCGCAGCAGGTTCTTCTCGTGGACCACCTCCAGTTTGCCGCCAAAGAGCAAGAGCGCGTACGGGTTCACCATCGTGCTCTCGCGCACAAACACCTTGGACGTCTGCACCAGCTCCGTGTACAGCAGCCAGGGCGAGTCGTACTGTGTCTGCACAAAGTTGATCGACGACGGATGCAGGAACACGCGCTCGCGCGGCTGATAGTGGGGATTGGTAGTGGGACGCGGCGCCGGTTGCTCCTCGGTCACCGGCGGTGGTGTTGCCTTGATGAAGTAGCGAATCTTCTTTGCGTCGTGCTCTTCCGTGAACGCTCCGTGCGCAGACTGGAAGTACTTTTGCTCCGGGTACACCACTTGGGCCACGTTGCCGTACAGACCTGCGCACAGCGCCGCCTTGACGATGCGAGGCACCGTCGCGTTCAGGTTGAGGTTCTCTGCGTTGTACGCGTCGTAGAAGCCGATGTCCCCCAGCTGCTGCAGATACTGATTCTTGAGGTCGAGGATGCTCTCGAGCGTGTCGAACGACAGCCCAAAGTCCTTGCAGAAGCCGCGCTTGAGCTTCTGCCCCTTGAGCGGACTGTACTTCTCCACCACTTGCCAGAGCAGCAAGTGGTCGCTCTTCCAGTTCCCACTGAGCTCTTTCTTGAGCGCCTCCTGTTTTTCTCTCAGCTCCGGGTCCGACATGCTCATGACGAATGGGTTCTTGCTCGAAATGCACGCCGCGATGATCGCCACGGGCTCGATGCAGCGCAAAATCGAGCCAAACACCAGGAATTTGCCGATGCGAGCGTCCAGCGGCAGCATCGCCAAGTGGTTGCCCAGAGGCGTGAGCTTCACTTCTTCGGCGTCAATGTGCCTCCTCTGGTTGGCGTTCTTGCTGTCCACGTTGACCTGCTTGAACGCCGCGATCTCGACGAGCTCCTGCATTGCTGCGTCAATGGCTTCTTGCTTTGGTGGTTCGATAGCCTTGGCGAGGAAAGCCTTGATGGAGCCAAGCTCCAGCTTCTTGATCTGGAGACAGAGCTGCTCCAGAGACACTCGGTGGATCTCCGCAGACAGCTGTGCCTCCATTGACGCAAAGCGCTTGCGCGAGAACACACGATAGCACGTCCCCGCCTGGACACGACCAGCGCGACCCTTGCGCTGGTCGCAGGCTGCCTGCGCCGCCCAGCAATCGAGCAGCTGGGACCGGCGCTGGCGGTTGTCGTACACCATCTCCTTGACCTTGCCGCAGTCAACCACGACCGTGATGTCGTTGATCGTAATCGACGTCTCTGCGATGTTGGTGCTCACGATGATCTTGGTTTTCCCCTTTGGTGCAGCACGGAATACCAGCGCTTGGTCGGCGCCAGAGAGCGACCCGTGCAACGGCAACACCAAGATCTTGCTCGCGATCTGGCTCGTGTGCATCAGCATCTCCATCAAGCGCTTGATCTCCGCAGTGCCGGGTAAAAACACCAAAATCGCCCCGTCATCGGTCTTTTCTCTCTCCACCAAGTGCGTTATCAAGTGCGCGACCATGTCGTAGTCGATACGGGAATCGTCGATTTTGTCGGCGAGCTCCTGCGGTGACAGCTCGTGCAGGCGCTTGGTCTTCTTTGCTGCAGCGTCTTCTTCCTTGTCGTTCTTCTTCTTTTCGATGAGCAGCTTCTTTGGCACGTCGTACGACGTCATGGCGAGAATGTCGTCGAGGAAGTTGATCTTCACTGGGAAAGTGAACCCTGGGATATCGAGAACGGGGCATGGCGCGCTTGATGCGGACCTACAATCAAATCATATACACATACCAAAAGAAAGTCAGGGTTAATGGGCGCATTGCCACAGCATTTGAACCAAAGTAAGAGCAAACTTACGAAAAGTAGTTGACGAAAAGGCCCGCATTCATGGTCGCACTCATCAAAATCAGCCGCAAATCCGGTCGCTTCGGAAGCAGGTCGCGCAGGATCGAGAGCAAGAAGTCCGTGTCGATGTTGCGCTCATGGACTTCATCCACAACAATGTGAGAAACCTATCAGACAACACGAAAAAAGATTAGACAGGAACCCAACAGGACCACACCCTATAAACTACATGCACACACGCTTACCCCTGAGAGCGATCGGTCCGAGAGCAGACGGCGAAGCAGTACACCTGTCGTGCAGAACAGCAGCCGCGTGTTTGCAGATTTCTTTGCGTCCATCCGAATCTGGTACCCGATGATGTCCGCGATTTCCTCGCACCGCTCTTGCGCGACGCGCGTAGCCACACCAATCGCAGCGATTCGACGCGGTTGCGTACAGATGATCTGGCATTCCCCTCCGCGTTTGCTATCAATGTAGTCATCGAGGATGAACTGAGGAACCTGGGTCGTTTTGCCGCAACCCGTCTGCCCGCACACGAGGACCACCTGGTTGTGCTTCAGATACTGAATCACGTTGTCCTTCTCTGCTGCAGCGGGCAGCTTTGCGCGCGCGCTGAGCATCTGGTGGAAACCCGACTTGGTCTCTTTACCCTGTCGTAGCTGGAACAGTTTATCGCTCATGCGCTTCACAGCCTCGTGATCCACCTTCTTCTCAAAATTTCCATTCTGACGCTTCTTTGGCCTCTTCCCCTGGCTTTTCTTCTCGTGTTTGCCTGACGATGCAGGAGGCGGGGTCATGTTTGCTGGTTTCTTTGAGGGGCTTGGTTCCTTCGCAGCACCTGAAGAATGCGGCAAGAGGACGATTTTCGGCGCTTTCGATTTCTGAGCACACTCGCCCAGAATGGTGTCCACTGCGACGCAAATGTCGTAAATCATCGGTTCGCCGAGAGTGCCCGAGCAGCTTTTCAGCACACTACCACACGTGAACAACAGGAACGACTGAAGCACAGGATTCGAAGACGTGAGGCCAATGACCGGGAGTTCGTACGGGTACTTGGACGCACTCGGCAAAAAGACTTCCAGCTGAACGTCGTCTGACACCTGAAGCAGCACCAATTGATCGTCGCCACTGAGCACCTGCACTTCGAACTTGTCGTCGTAAATTGCTTCAAGCGCAAAAACTTCGTCTTGACGCTGCGCTGCAATCTCCTCGTCGTCTGGAAGTCCACCCGCCGCCTTGGTGACGTCAACTTCAAAGTGCTTGATCTGGTGCGGATACAGCTCTCGCAGCAACGCGAGCATGATCTCTGGCGAGGGCGATTCATTCCCTGCGTCCTCCGGGTGGGTGCGAAGGTACTCATTCGCGACTGCGATCGCATCACGACGATCGTACCCGTACTTCATCAACCGTTGGACCAATACAGGGGACATTGTCGCTTGCTCGTGCTCCGTCTTGCTCTTGTCCGTCATCGTGAGCACCACGTCCAACTGCGTTCCTTCTGGGTTGAATCCCTTGGGGAGGTCTCCTTCTGGCACGTTCAAACAGAGCCAATCCAAGATGATCGTCATGAACTCACCCTCCGAGTGATCGGGGTCTTTCTTGCAAGTCTGCAGTGCGCCTTGAATATGCACAGGTTGGAAGCCAATTTTGCGAAGCTGACGGGAAACGCGCTCGTAGAACTCGTCCTGCGCAGCCTTGTCTTCCTCCTGGGATGCGCTTTCATCAGCGTCGCCCGAGCTGGAGGCGATCGTCCCAAGTTGGCGAAGCACTTGCTCAATCATCTCTCTGCATGCAGCGCTCATGAACACCTGCTTGTGCAGGTTCGCGCGCTCCCGGTTCTCTCTCTGGCGCATCTTCTTGTTGCGCTCCTGCACGCGCTCCAGCTTCGCCTTTTCGAACTCTGCATGCGACGCAAACTGGCGATCCGCTGTGAGCTCAACGGGAAATTTCTTCGACGGTTTAGCGTCGGCAACGGGCGAGTCTGGCGCGTCGCCCCAGAGATCCATGCCGTTGTCCTCGCTCGCCGGTGCTGCTTGTGTTGCGGGGGCAGAAGCGGGCGCAGCAGCAACTGGCTCCTTCTTCTTTGCATCGGGGTGCTTCTTCCCACCTGGTCCTCTGCTTGGCAGTGCATTGCCGGTTGGTGCTTTCGCACCGGCAGCAGCGTCTGCACCAGGAGTCGTCATCGAGAGCCACAACTCGCGGTACGGGTCCGGCAGCTTGCGCTCCAGCGGCCGCAGCGGCTCGACGTACTTGAGCGCCAAGAGCGCGGCGCAGTGCTTCGCGTCGTCCAACGTATCGAAATCCTGCGTCGGGCAGAACTTCAAGTCTTTCGCGGAGTTCTTGTCGTCCGGGAGCACACAGCGCACTCTATTACACAAGGGAGAAGAAGCAAGGACAGCTGCGCCTTCAGCAACGAGACCCATCAAAGACACTGCAGACGATCAGTCGTTCAGCACGCATGTCACGCACCTGAACTTGGCCTCGGGCGCCTTTGCAGACGGGTAGAAGGCGTTCCTGCGCTTCTTGGACTGACAGTACTCGTGCAGCAGCTGCATGGGCGTGCGCTGCCACTCCTTGCAGAGCACACCCTGGCGCTCCACCTGGATGTTTGCATTTCCACCACAGATCAGAGAGAGAGAGACACACACAAGCATTAGCACACAGCTTCACATGTATCAGCAGATCAGTGTCGTGTGATGGGGGCGCTCGGACCTCTCCTTTTGACACCGTCACGGCGCCCGCACCGCGCTGGCGATGCCCTGGTTGCCTCCCCATCGTCGTGCTCGGAAGTTTGGTGTTGGTGCTCTGGAGTTGAGCCATCCATCGCAAACTGTTGTCGTTGTCTGAGGTGGTCCACTCCAAAATTACACCCAGTCACCGCGTCAGTCAGACACCTCTCTGTAGTTCCAAAGTAAGTTATTGCTGCAGTTGAGTTCTCACATGTCTAATCCGGTAATCGAGATATTTACAAACATCTCCAGTCAATTTATGTAGTTATTATAATAATTACTGTACTTTGATTCATCGTACCGTATATCTCATAAAAAAGACCGTGCTCACAAAAAGACTTTTTGTACACACGTCACAAAGTCACTTGATTTCAGTATGGTCTTGCATTGACCCGAATATATCGGTACTGCAGAAAAATAAATATCTACACAAGAGGTTCACGTATTGTAGGAAAGAGAATAGATACACAATATTGTTATTTTTTTAAACACAAAAAAAAAAATGCGATTCGCACCTTTTCCGATAAAAATGCTGTTTGAAGGGTGTGAATAAATGCGCTTAAGGCCGAAAAATACCTCGCACTTTTACCGATACAAAATGCCATTTGAAGGGTGCAAATAGGATGTATTTATTGTGATACAAACAGTAACTTCAAGAATGATCTTATTGTTGCTCTGACATACCGGTTATCCAATCAATATCGCGAAGAGGCAAAGAACAAGAAGCAAGCAATCCAATCAAAGAACAGAGCAGCAGCATGGCGTCCGCGATGGCCACGAACCGCCTGCGCAAGGAGTACCTGAACCTGCAGCGCTCGCCCGTGGAGAACATCCAGGCCGCGCCGCTGGAGAAGAACATCCTCGAGTGGCACTACGTGATCACGGGCACGGCCGACACACCCTACGCCGGCGGTTTCTACCACGGCAAGCTGCGCTTCCCGCCCGAGTACCCGATGAAGCCGCCAGCTGTGCTCATGCTCACACCGAATGGGCGGTTCGAAGTCAACCGTCGCATCTGTCTGAGCATGTCGGACTTTCACCCGGAGACGTGGAACCCCGTGTGGGCCGTGGCGTCCATCCTCACGGGTCTCTACTCGTTCATGGTAAGCGTGCGTGTGCATGGAAGCATCTACATGTGCAAGAAGAGCTCATTGGGTGTTACTTAACAAATGTGCGTGTGTGCGTGTAGCTCGAAGACCAGATGACCACTGGGAGCATTGAGACCAGCGATGAAGAGGTAAACGTTTGCTTTGTCTGTGTATGAAAAGTGTTTGGTTGATGTTGAAGTGCCCCTTTTGCTGACTCATGAGGTCCAACTTGTCAATCAGAAACGAACCTTCGCGGCTGCGTCTCTGGCGGTGAACTGTCAGGACAAGGACTTCCAAACGCTCTTCCCGCACCTCGCCGAGCTCCACGCACAGCAGCAGCACGGGACAGCGTCACCACCACCAGCTTCGTCCAGCGAATAGAGAGGCGCGTCGAGCCTTCCACAAGCATCAATATTGTACATTTTCCAATCCGACAGCAGCGCGATCAATTTTAGATATTTTGTCCTTAAAATCAATATTGCCGGGACACCTGCAAGAGTATTTAAGGATAAATTCCCTAATTTTCCTAAAACCGCGTTCTTTTCCCCATTTCCACCGACAAAGCAAAAATGGAGCTGAGCTCTTGGCGCCGCGAGGTGCCCTTCGGCGCGTACCTGCAGCCGATCCATCTGACCGTTGTTGGCCCCGTCGCTAAAGGCAGCACCAACGCGCCAGTAGCAGCAGTGGGCGGGTCGTCACCCGGCATCAGCGCATCGCTAGCGGGAGCAACAGCCGGATTGACCGAGCAGGATGGTGGGTTGATGCTGGAGACGAATGGTGGAGATCCAGCAACGCCCACGCCGCAATCCGATTCCACTGCTACTTGTACTCCTCTTGGCATTGGCGGCGCTGAAGCGCCAACGGCAGCAGCAGCAGTGCCGACACCGACAGCAGCTGTGGCAGAAGAAGCGAATGAGGTGCTATCGACACCAAAGCGCCTGAAACGGCGCCAAAAGCCTGCGCCGCCGACCACCCCGAATGGCAAGCCGAGCGAGCTCTACGAAGAAGAGGTGAAAGTGATCCCGCCTTTCGAGAGTGAGCGTATCCAGAGCAGTAGCGATAGCAGCAACAGCAATCCCAGTAGCAGTGAGCGCATGGTGATGAACGTTGGCGGACCGGTCTGGGCGCTCGACTGGGTGCCACAGGACACCTCGCGGAGGCGGAAACGCAAGCCCGTTGCCGCAGCAGCAAGTGCAAAGAAGAAAGGCGCGAATTCTGCCGCTGCCGTGAGTAATGGCGGGGGTGACGCGACTGCAACTGGCGATAACAATAACGACAACGGCAGCGACAGCGAGCGAGAGGACGACGCAGCGGTGAACAGGAGAGAGATGCTCGCGAAGAAATGGCGGTTCCTGGCGCTGGCGACGCACCCGCCGTGCAAAGTGCTGGACGGCGAGTTGGTGAAGAAGACGCCGCCCGACCACTACTACAACGCCGAGGAAGCCGGCGCGCGAAGCCTGATTCAGATCTGGGCAGTGCCTGTGGAATCCAAGAAGAAGAATGCGCTCAACGTTGTTTCGAAAGCTTCTTCTTCTTCAGCCCGAAAGCCAAAGCTCGTGTACGGCATTGACCACCACAGCGGCGTAGCGTGGGACTTGCAGTGGTGCCCCACTGTGCACGCCATGCCGAGGCGAATTCGCAGTGAGAACCTGCTCGGCGTGCTCGCCGTGTGCTTTGGCGACGGCAGTCTGCAGGTCTTTGAGGTGCCCGAGATCGCGCCGGAGCTGTTGACGGCTCAGGGGCTCAGGAAGCACGAAGCGCGAGTCGAGAAGCTCCGACCCACGATCAATGCGAAAGTGCCGCGAATCCTCCAGCTGAGCGTCCAGTGGTCCCCGCATCGCTGGAATCTGCTGTTGACAGGCGGCTCGGACGGTGCGTACCTACCTGACTCTCAATAGTATCGTCTCGGCACAATCCCCACACAGAGACTAATCCATTACTGTTGTACGATATGTCGCAGGCTCGGTCTCGCTATGGAACCTGGAATATGAACTAAGTAAACCGGAAGAGCCCATTGAGAACGCAAGCGATTCGCCTGTGTCCTCACCACCGTTGCCAATGGAACCGCAGCGCCGCTTTCAAGATGTAGACACGGTCGGCAAGCAGGAGGCTTTTGACTGGGGCTGGGGCTGGGTGGCGCTGCGCTCGGTCTCCTGGTCCCCTTTTGACGAGTTCATCTTCGCGACCACTGGAAACGATTCGATCTTCAAAGTGTGGGACATTCGCGAGCCGCGCATCTGCTTCCGGTCGCACCGCATTCGCTCCACCTGGGGGCTTTCGTTGCAGTGGATGGACCACACGACGATCCAAATCTCGGGCGACCAGGGCTCGATCTACATGTACGATACGCTGAGTGGCAGCTGCCAGAAGCTCCACTACCACCCGCAGATCGACTCGCCCGTGTGGGATCTGCAGTTTGCGAGACGCGGCGGCAACGTGCCGCTGCTGGCCTCCTGCTGCACGTCCGGCAGCGTCCGCGTCGCCCCCGCAAAGAAATTGTTCCGCGCGCCGCAGCACTCGATCGAGTTCTGTCGCCTCTCGGGCGAGAAAGACGCGAGCGTCGACCGCGAATTCAAGGCGCTGACGGTGAACCTCGAGCAGAAAGTGGTCTTGGGCACGGCCGAGTCGGCGAGTCCCGCGACGCGTCAGTTCTGTGAGCGCGACGCAGCGCTTCATCGTCTGCGGATGAGCACGAGCGCCACGGGTTCGTTCCCGTGCTTCCTCGCGGTCGGTGGCCACGCGGGTCTCGTGGTCATCCTGGAGATCCAAGAGGCGCTCGACCATCTGCTGGAGAACTACTTCGTGTCTGCAACCAGGAAGCTCGGGCGGCCACGGAGAAGAGGCGTCACTAGTCCATGGAGCGCAGCAAAGACGAAGAGGAAGAACAAGAAGCAGCAGCTCGCGGTATTGGTGGATGGTGCTGCGGGCATCAGCAGCAAGAAGGCGAGAGGGCCAAATAAGAAGCGCGGATCGCACATCAAGTCCAAGAAGATGCACAACGCGCTGACAAAGTACAGCAACAAGACCAAGAAGACGAATGGGAAGAAGGTTAGTGGTGCAACAGCACCGCCAGAGAAGGAATCGGAGTTCCCGCAGTTTGAAATGAAGACCGACTCTGAAGAAGAAGAAAACGAAGACGACGACGAAGCTGAAGACGAGGACGACTCGGAAGAGGAATCCGACTCGGGCCTCGCACTCATGATGGCCGAGGAGCACTCGGACGACGAGCGGATCAGCTACAGCGACGGCGACATGGCCGACGAGGAGGAGTACGAGCAGCAGCGTCAAATGTTCGCGCAGTTTAACCCCGAGAGCGCGCGAATGAGATCCGAGTACCAGTTGGACCTGTCGGAAGAAGACGCGATCATGCTCGCGATCCACATGTCGGAGCTCGAGCAGGTGCAGGCGAGTCCGCCGCAAAAACCCTTTTCAACAGCCGCGAAGGCGAAAGTCAAGTCCCCAGCAGCTCCATCTTCTAATGCTGCAGCTCAGGGTGGAAAGAAGCCGACTGCTAGTAGTACCAGCAGCGCAAAGCCGCCATCGACTCAAAAGAAGAAACCCCAGCAACAGAAGAAGAAGAACTCTGTCGCTGAGCCAAATACGACTGGCAAGGACACTGCCGATGAGGCAGGTGTGGCTGAGCTTTCTACAACTGCCACTGCGAGTGGTAGTGGCGCTGCTCCAGCGACGACTTGGGACAACGAGGGGAAGAAGAAGCCGATCGCCACCAGCAGCAGCTCAAAGCCGCAGTCAGCTCAAAAGAAGCCAAAGCAGCAGAAGAAGAAGATGAGTACCCCTGCTGGTGTACTTCTAGATACGACTGCCAAGGACAATCCCAAGGCTGCTGGGAAAGCAAAGGCAAAGGATAAAGCGCCTTCGAGTGCAGCTGCTACCACCACAACAGCAGCAGCAGCCAAGCCGTCCACAGGGAAGAAAGCCCAGCCAAAGAAGACCGGCTCGAGCAAATCCAGTAACAGGGCGCCACAAGGAGCCATGCTGGATGGTTTTGAAGGCTACATCATGGACCAAGCGACCACCCTGCAGATCATTCAGATGCAAAATGGCATGACCGAGGAAGACGCGCTGATTGAAGCGATCCACATGTCGGAAATAGAGGCGATGCGCGCGTCTTTCTCTGTCTCGCCGACGAAAGAGATCGATGGTGGTGGCGATGAAGTCATGCAAGGAACCCCAAAGCCAGTTGGCGAAGCCACGACGACTCCTGTCGCGTCAACTGAGGAAGGGAAATCAAGTGAGAGTAGCGCTGCAGGTGTTGAACAACCTGTGGTCACCACTACGACAGAGAACGAGGTTGATGTGACAGTGCGCCGACTTGAGTTCACGCCTCTGGCAAAGAGTACTGCGGCAAGCACTGAGTCGGCTGTGGTCTCTGGCTCAGAGTCTCAGGAAGCAACCATACCTCCAACTGATACCACAGCCGTCAGTGCGACAACGACAGCAGAAGATACGGGCGCCAGCTCTTACCAAGACCCAGCAGCTCCTCTAGCTCCTGTAGCATCGAATGCCAAATCTGTCAAGCCAAAGCCACGACCAGTGTCAACTGGGAAGAAGAAAGCACCAGCAGTGAAAGCTCCAAAGACCTCAGCAGCAGCAGCATCTCCTCCGAACAGTAGTGTGGCTCTAGCAACAGGCGACGACTCTGTCGCTGTCGTGACGGTTGAGGTTCCAACAGAATCTGCAAGTGGCGATGCGATGGGCGACACGCCACCACCACCACCAACAGCAGCGAGCGAAATGACCTCTGACACGGCAGCAGCAGCTCCTCTCGAAGATTCCCACAAGCTGAAAGCGAAAGCCAAAGCAGCGAGCAACTCGTCGGCGGGCAAGCGCAAGCGGTCGGCTGCGAAGGCACCTCCTCGCAAGCGTCCGTCAGCAAAGGCTGGGAGCAGCAGCAGAACTGAAAGAGCGGGAACTGGTCAAGAGGAGAGCGGGTACCTCACGGACGAAGAAGCGCTGTACCTGGCGCTCCGAGCCTCCGAGGTCGAGTACTGAGCTAGCGCTAGTTGCAAAGTACCACAGATCTGAACGAGTGTGAGAGTGTTTAGTGCGAGCGAAGCCCGTAAGGTGGATATCAAACTGTGTTGTTCATAGGTGACGAATCTGATCAGTAAGTACCCCAAGAGCTACAAGGAATTCTCAAGTTGAAGTGCACCGTGAAGGTCGATCCCACATGATTTGCTTGTGGAACGCCAAGTGGGTCGACCCACCTCATCCTGTTCTGAATATCTTTTTCTGGTAAGAAACGCCATAGGGCGTCCTCTGGTGATAAGACAAACGCACACAACAAGAGCGAAGAAGCGCGACGGGCTGGCGACGCGGCGGCTCGGCGTCTTCACTCCGCCGCTCACAGACAGGCTTTTGCTTATTGCGCACCTCTGTCTTTGTCAACTGTGAGTGTTCGCGCGCATCCTGCTTCGAGCTGCGGCGCACGAGAGCGTCGCCAAGCTGTTCTTCCTCCGCTCGGTCATGGGGCAGGCGTGCTCTTGTCTGCAGCACCGGCGCAAGTTCGAGCGCCGCGCTTCGGACGAGAGCACGCTGCGCGACACGGATGGCGACTATGACCAGGAGCCCGGCGAGCTCGACATCCTGATCGATGGTGGCAGCAGTAGTAATAGTGGTGACGGTGGAGGCGCAGGCGAGTTTGATGAGCTCTTGGGCAGCAGCAGCAGCAGTGGTGGGAGACTGCGGAGTGGGGGCGGCGCATTCACAAAGCGCAACAGCAGCAAGAACATGCGCGTAGACCCAGGCGAGACGATGAGCGAGCGCACGAGCAGCAGCGTGAGCATCACGAGCAGCAGCGTGAGCATCACGAGCATGGCGACATTGGAAGCAGAAGACCAACTGAGCTCCACGAAACCTGCGCGTTTGCTGGGCCAAAAGAGCGGGTCTGCACTGTCGCTGGAGAAGAACCTGGAGGTGCTGCGGTCGTACCAGAAAGCCACGGGCGTGGTGCGTTATTTATGCTGTGCTGAGTCGCCTCTGTGTGTGTGGGGTGTTTATTGACGGCGCGGCGTATCTATTGTGGATTTGGTGCTGACAGGTGGACGAAGGCGAGATGGACCTCGAGTGCGTCATGTGCTTGGACACTTTCTCACCGGTACGGCATCTATCATAATGGGTGGGCTGTGGTGATGAACATGGTCTGATCGCTCTGCATTATCTGTGCATGCATGCATGTGAACAGGACAATCCGAAAGTGCGGACGCTCTGCAATTGCGGCATGAACCGCACGAATTTTCACATGAGCTGCTTGATGGAGTGGAAGAACCGCGACGCGAAGTGCCCCGTGTGCAGAGAGTACCTATTCTACGAAGACTGACGCGCCGTCACATCGTTCGTCGAGTTTTATTTAACGCTGTGCTCCGACAAACACGCGCTTGAGTGAGTGACATGCGAGATCTGAGACCCCTTGAAGCAAATAGATAGCAGGGAATGAAAGCGAGCGATCCGTGTGAACCAAGAGCTGCAGAGAGGAGTCAAGAATCAAGAAGCTACGGCACTTAGGTATCGCCACAGAAGCGTGTGGGGACGGTGTTTGGCTGTGTGCGTCATGACACTTGGCAGAATGCTTTGCCTCTTCAGTTGAGCTGCACGCAGTCTCTCCAACGCGAATGCTTTCGCGCTCTCCCTGTCTAGCCTCTTAGCCGAATAACAAAAAACAAATGCCATTCTAATTTATTGCTGTAATCGCATTCTGCCTCTCGTCTCTTTCTTCTATTTGACATCTCCCTTCTATTGAGGAGCTCACATTGGCTGGATGCGGTTGCGATATGCGTACGACACGATCGCAGCAAAGACCCCGACGGCTGCAGCTCGGACGATAAACGACGACTGATATCATTTTAAAAAATCACACACAGGAAAGCAGAAATGTTAGTAGAGAGCTGGTGGGATGTTGTTATCTCAGCTTGACTGGCAACGAGGGCCCAATTGTACTGACCTTTGCGCCAAACCTGCATTGAGAACACATACCACATTGTCAGTAAGTTTTATTAGAATCAAGTTCAGGTTGCCCAGTGCAGCGTGAAGGTTTGCTGCATCAAGTGAATTGCTTACCTTGACTGCTGTTGTGTCTTCTTTTTCGAGACCACGGGCAGCTTTAAGAAAGGTTTCTCCACGCCAAAGTGCTCCTGAAAGTCGAACGGACACGCAAAGTACGTGGATTCCCTAGCAAAAACGTGACCAAACACACAACAAAAACACTCCTCCAATTAGACCCCCTCCCCCACTTGAATAATAGTAGACTGCACCCTTCAGCAGTTCAGTGGCAGGAAGATGGGTACTCACTCTATTGTCAGCGTCGTCTCCATGTCGCTCAGCTGCAGAAGCTCCGCGGGCGGCATCGTGTGGATCATCAGCGCAGCACGTGCGATCACGCGCTCAATGTCCATTGTCTGCGGGAGCTTCGAGAGCAGACTGTGCATCGTGCCAAAGTCGCAGTCGCACTTGAGCACGCGTGTCCGCGCCTCCAGCACCAGCTATTTGAACATATTGATACATCATGATCCACACACACACACTGCCGTGAGTCCCCTAACTGCGATGCCAAATCACATAAGAAACAAGGATAATGCAAGCCTCACCGCTGCGGAAATGTACAGGCAAAAGAGCGGATGCGAGACGAGGAACACGTCATAGAGCCGCGCGACGTCCTGGAATTTCTGTAGCTGGTGCGCGAACCACGTGATCATCCACGGAAGTGCGAAGAACGGCTCCACCTGCATTTGGGGTGCATCAACATGATCAATGACGGAATTTATGCGAGCGTTCGGCAAAACAACCACAAGCAAGAACTACACCATACCCCTGACTCGCGAATGTACGCGTATAGCTCGTTGTCTTCAGCGTTCAGCAACGGGAACAGCAGTCGTATTACCTGCATCACGGTCTCAAAACCAGAGCCCATGGGTTCTCGGTGGTACGACTCGCTCACGCGCTTGACGACCTCGAACGCGCGCTGGTCGCCGAGCGTGAGCAGGAACACTGAGCTGACGTCATGATAGCCCTATCAGCAAACCATAATTATGCAATCAACTATCAGTCTTCGCTTTGTTGAGCCTAGCTATTGCCAGCTCTACGTAGTTGCTCACCTGGTAGTAATGGAGCTGGTCGTTGGCTCGCAGCACGGCGCCGATGATCTGCGTGAGCGCTCGTCGCTTCGTGCGCCGCTCTGACTCGCGAATGCCTTTCAGGATATCGTAGTGCCTGCCACATCCAGCCATTAGTACAGTGTGAGCATATGTGGTGCATTGTTGACATTCAATAAACACGAAGACGCACCATAAGGACCGATCAATGTCTTTCTCCACCTGGCTGTCTTCGCGATGCGGATCTGCGCAACGCACTGCAAAGTGCGCTGAATCGTGCTTCCCGTGCGGTTGAAAGCCTCCGCACCCCGCTAGAAACAGCCAAATCTGCTGGCGGAACGTGTCCGACACGAAGCCGCGCGGCGCGAGCGCGAGCTGCCGCAGCTCTTGGAAAATTGCTGCGACCGCCTCTGGAGATGCTTCCATTGCGTCTTTTGTGTTTCCAGGCGATGAATTTGTAGCTACCAACGCGTGCAGACGGTTGCTGATGACGCGCAGCTGGTGCTCCTTGACCTCGATCTCCTTGCGCTCCTTCTCGGCGCGCAGGCGTCCCGGGATGCCCCTGACCCGCCGCGGATCGTTGCCATGGCGCTTCTTGCGCGCCATTTTGGTCTTTTCGAGGGAAGATTGTCCTTGCACTAACAAAAACACAAAGAGTACACTTTTTGTGTTGAAGGTTGTCAAAGACCCGACCCTTTTCGTGCAGCCACGAAAACCTCCCAAAATACATTCTACATCATGAAAAATTCTCTTGCTGTCTATTGGTAGAAAATGAGAGATTTGGGACACATCTTGGAAATACATGCAGTCCTCTGAAATTGATACACAGAAATCAGGAAATCCAATATAAAATTGTGAAGGGTCTTGGCGAGATAAAGGTATTAAATTATACAGTTAAAATCGTACTGTGCGCGTCACGAAAGGTGCACCTATGTGACGAGTCAAATTCAAGACAAGAAAACGGATTGAGGCTCTGCTGATAATTCCACTAGATTCAGGAGGGGGGTTTACCTCGACAACCCTCCCACCGCGCACACAGATTCCGCCGAAGTCC